>RJWJ010007764.1:5678-56166 GCA_004363605.1 Indri indri | reverse complement strand
CCCTGTCACAAAAAAAAAGTGTAATATATATGTATATATCTCATGGATCTGCGGCCTGCATGGGGAGAAAGAGCAAATAAGGGAGCAGAAGACCTGAAGGGCAGGGAGGTCGGGGTCATATGTGAAGAGGAAGCCTTTGGGGTGTGCTGATTACGACACTGACAGTGTCTTCTCAGGTTTTGCAGAATGTTATCACTAGGCCAAACAGTGAATTGACCCAGAACTAGGGCAAGGTTTGAATGAATAAATAGGAGGCCTACCAATGTCAGGGCTGAGGAGAGGAAGAGTGATTTAAGGCTTGGTCCTTCAGAGAGGAAATTTTTTCATTTCATGCTTTCAAACGAAATGAAAATCCTTTGTTTTAACATGAGGATTAAGTGACAGTTCTGGAAGGGACACTGTGTGTTAGGGGCAGGCAGAGTGGGAGGCTGCCCCCACATCTGAAACCAAGTGGCCAGGTTGCGGCAGAAAATACATGGCAGGACTCTAGGAGAAGCTGTGGTTTCAGGGAAGAGTCAGGATTTCGTTAAGGATTCAGGGAAGAGGCTGAGCCTATTGCGGAATGGTTTGCTTTACGGGGGATTCCAAGTGCCCGGCAGAAAAGCTGGGAGGCAGGGGAGCTTGGGAAGCTTGGTTAGGAGAGAGGACACTAAGGACAGTCTGGAAATGAGAGCGTGGGGAAGCTCAGAGGACCAGAGCAGAAGTTCATTTGGGGGGCGCTTACCAAAGAAAAGACGTTTCAGTGGCATTTGGGTTCAGAGCAGGTGCTCAGGGCTCCTACTGAAGTTCTGTTGGAAAGTTGATTCTTGGTGCACAAATGGATCGAGGCCCAGGTAGAATCAGAGGTATAGTGAGGGTGTCCCATGGCAGTGGTCAGTCTGTCCACTTCCTAAGCCAGGCAGCTGCAGGCCCCGATGACAGGAAACCTCCTTCTAGGCAGGGGCAGGTCCCAGTAAAGCATCACCTCTTAGTGCCTAACCCAAAAGGTTTCCATTTTTTCAGCTTGTCCTACAAGGTTATTTATATATTACAGAATAATGATCAGAGTAATATAAATGTTCTCAGTTGTCTAAATTTCTTTTCCGGAATTAACTTAGTTTCTTTATTTTGATCTGTATGGATATAATTTCTGCAGGACTTACTGGCCAGACTTGGACGGGAAAATAAGAGAAGCATTAGTTTTGCGAAGCGTTAAAGTTCGACTCCTTATAAGCTTCTGGAAGGAGACTGATCCCCTCACATTTAACTTTATTTCATCTCTTAAAGCTATTTGCACTGAAATAGCCAACTGCAGTTTGAAAGTTGTAAGTATTATATTTACTGTGTTATTAAATAAAAAATGGATTCCCTTTGCATTTCTGAAAGCTGTAAGCATATACATGTGCATGAACTTGCAATGAGAACCAGAATAATAATCTTTTGTAGTAAAAAAAAATGTCAGAAGGTAGGTTAAGTCATTTTTCAAAATAATCACACACAGAAAGGGAGGGTAGGACCCCAGTGTCTTGATGCCTTCTCAGTCTAGCCTTTTTTGCACATGCTTTCTGTTGCATCCTCTGTTTTGTTTGAAGTGCTTTTTTTTCTTTTCCTGTCCCGAAATAACACAAGCATGTTTGAACTGCTTCATTCCCCTGCTATTCTTATTTGTAAGACTGTGACCAACAGAGCACGGGGACATGAACCAGCACAGATGCCACCAGCCCTAAGTCCCCTTAGCCTGGGTTCCTGCGCTTGCTCCAGGTCCCTTGGGCCACATGCTAATCCATCTCTGAATACTTGTGGGAGGCAAGATTGGGAATTGGTAATACCCCAAATGTGCTTATTCTCTAGGCTAGCTTGTCTTCAACGCTACTCCAGTCCTCACCACCCTCTTCCTCCCCTCAGGACCTTTGTACATGCTCTTCCCTCTGCCGACAACACTCTTCCTCTCTCTGTTTCTCCTGACTAATGACCACTAATCCTTCAGGTCTCAGCTTTTCCCAAACCCCTATGCAGTCGCCCAACAAATGTGCACTGAGAACCTACTCTGTGGCAGCCCCTCTTCTAGATGATGGTGAAGTTGTGCTCCCTGCAGTATTTAGGGACCCAGGATGTCAGGGGCTCTGCAATCAACTTGGACATGTGGCTTCCAAGATTGTCCTGACACTCAATATCCCAAGGCCGAACAGAAGAGAGAGGTTGGAGGACTGTGCGGGAGGCATTTAGGCGTTGGGCCTAGAGGCGGTGAAGATCCCTTTAGCCTCCATGGCACTGCCCAACATCACTCACGTGGCCACGCCTGATACCAAGGGAGGCTTGTGAGTGTGTCCACAAAGGCAGCTTTGCTCCCCAGGGACAGAGGAACAGGTTTGTGGATCATCATGGTCTGAAGTTCTGGGCACCCACTACCCACTTTGTTCTCTTTCCACATAAAGAAGCCTCACCCTCTTCCCCTGCCCCCAATAAGGGAGAAAACGCAGAGTTTCATTCATTCACTGCACAGCTCGAAGTTTAAGTTCTCAACATCAAGTCTGGAAGTGGCACCTCAGAGTTCAGTGATAAAAAAACTCAAAACAGTAACAACCCCCAAAAAACCCCAAACCCGGGTTATGGTTGCCTCCCTCCCACACGGCAGGGACAGAGTAACACAATAAAACTGCATCAGAAAGGGGAAGGTTGGGAGACCCACAGCAGACACTGGTCCACAGCGATTATAAAATCCTTCTGGGTAGGGACGATGAAGTCCTCATACTCCTGCTGCTTCAAACCAAGGACCCGAGCTCGTTTTAAGCCTTGAATAATTAAAGGAGTTGGACCAGGGCACCAATCTGGATGTGGAATCAGACATCCAGGATCAGAGGAGAAGCTGGTACCATCCCAGGAAGTCAGGTGAAATGCAGGAGAATAGGTCGGATTGTGTTCATTCCCTTTCCTCAGACAAGAGAATGCGTGGGACTGTTCCAGCTCAGGGATGGCATTCTCCAGGTGACTGAAGTGGCATACAGGGCTCCGGGGAAAATCAAGTAAGACGAAGAACAGGAGTTTAGTTCACCCTCGTATGCCCAGCACCTAGCATGGTGCTAGGCACAAAGTGTTCCAAACATAAGTGATGAATGAAGCCAAAGAAGGGAGCTGGCAAAGGCAGAGTGATAAAAACAAAAAACGTTCTGTAAGCCAGTGAGGGGGTGGAGCAGAGCCCAGAACAATAGCCCAAGTCCAGGTGCAGTTAGCCATTTTCTGCAGGCGTGTGCCGGAGAAAGGTGCCGTGGGGTGACGAAGCTGCCAGGGAGGTCCCGTTCCCTGGAGGTGAGTGCACGTGCAGTCAGAGGAACCACTGTCCGGCTTGCGGTGGCCAGCAGGAGCAGGGAGGAGAGTCGGGGGCCTTTTGCACATCATGTGGCGGATTTGCTCCTCTCCCCGCTCTCAGCTGCCCCTCCGCCCAATCAGGGGTCCCCGCCCGCCCACGGCTTCCTGACCTCACAGCGCGCCAGCCGCTAAGGCACCCGCGGTTGAAACCTCCAGGGTGCGAAATGTTAAGTGCTCATTTGAGACTTGCAAAAAAATTACATGGAAAGTAGAATCCATCATTTTAACCTTACGGTGCTTAATCAGCTTCCTCTTTTTGAACACAGATGGTCACCTTTCTTAAATACGCCAAACATGAATAGCTTACTGCTGGCCATTTTATAAAATAGAGGCCGTGCACGAGCTCTTCCAAGGAAAGTGGGCGTTTGGAACTCGCATGGAGCCTGTCTTCGGGAGCCTCAGAGCACTGATAAAGCAGGTGGCCTGGGAATGAGGCAGGGAAACTCTGTCCTTAGAGGAGTGGGCACCCTCACCTCCAGCCCTGATGGGGGTTTATAGCCACGAAGGGCTCATGGGAAGAGTCTGCAACTCAGGAGATTGTCCCAGCTGGCTGAGTTTTTATTATTTTTAATAAATGAACAGATCACTTTTAGAAAGTCTTTGCTATCACCTATAGCATATCAGGTGTCTAGTAATGCCAGTGAATAAAATCTGATTTCTGCTGTCATTTTAGGCTCCCAGAGACAGCTGTTCCCCTCTTCCTCAGGGACATCTTTGATTTTTCTAGAGCAAATGGGTTCTTACTGAAGCCTCAAGCTGTGACTCCATCCTTGACTTAACTTAGGATGTATATTTTATCTCTTTTTAAATCCATCTTGATTCTGCAATAGTATCTTTCTGAAAAGGAAATAGTCAAATGGGGGGATGTGTACTGTGATAGAACGTTCAGGAGAGCTGACTGCTGGCTGTGACTGAGTGCTGGCACCCCGACACTCGCGCGACCTCGTGAGTGTATAGCTGTGACTTAAGAGCATTCACAGGTGATTAAGTCAGTTTGAAGAGTCCACCAACAGACGCAATTTTGCAGAAGACAGGAATTAAGCAAATTTGAACCAGGTAGCATCGCCTATAATTTTGGTGATAGGGCCCTGGGAGAATGTTCCTTTGTATTGTGGAATAGGTAGTTCTTGGGTAGTGGATTTTGGTCTCTGTACCACAAATCTCAAGAATTTTCTAAAAGAAAATCAGAATATTGGGGCTGGAAGGGCACACAGCACAGTGATCACCTTGTTCATTACCCCTCACGTACCCTGGGGGCGAGGGGAAGACCAACTCTCATTATTTCCCCAAACCAAGTTTGAACACTTACAGTTTTAGAACTATAAGTGATGTTTCCTTTTCTAGATACCATCCCATTTTCCTCTCTGCCTCTTCTTTCCTTTAAACACACATGATTTCATAGCTGTGAGACATTCTAGAAAGAGTCCATGCGGTTCTAAAAATGTTCAGCATTTTCTAATGTGGAGACCCGAGACCTTCACTTTTGACTGATGTCTTCCTCGGAGCTCGGTCATGGAAGGAGCTATGAGATCAGCCTATGAGCTCAGCCACAGCTTAAGCCTCACCTAAGAACTTAGCGAATTCAGCAGACCCCTGAGATACAGGCCCGCCACCCCTGTGGTCAGCCCCCGATCCCTGCCCTTGGGTGAACTGAAATGCTGCTTCTTTAGTCACATTAAGGTTGAAATTCAGGATTCATGGTTTAAAGTTGTGATTTTTTTTTTTTTTAGTTGCCTTTTAAAAGTGCTTGTAGACTTAGGTGTTCAGATGAAAGTATTTGTTCCTATGGCAAAATCTGTTTTGACCTTTGCAAATCCCCAGTTTAATCAGCTAGTCATCGACATAATGTATGCAACATTTAAGAATATTCATTTAGTTCATTGGCATGCTTGACAGAAAGCACCCTGAGGCATGCTTCAAATGCCAGTGCACCCTGATGAATAAGACAATGAGATTAAACAACCTTCTGGCCCTCACCCTGTTGAAAGAATGAATTTTGTGTTTATTTTGAGGCTTAAAAGTGTTAATTATAGACCTAGTTGAGCACGCTAATTTTCTCTCTTGTTGCCTATATAGATTTGAGAACAAAAATAGCTTCATCTATACGAAGCAACAAGATTGTGGTTTTAATAACTCAATATGAGGTCTATTGTTGATGTTTGGATAATAAATCTTTTGTGCTTTGAACAAGACCAAAAACATTCTCTATTCACCTGCTTTTTTTGTTTGTTTCCTTTTTTTTTTCTTTTTTGTCTTACAGAAATTTTTTGATCTGGAAAGAGAGAATGCTTGTGCCACAAAAGAACAAAAGAATCTCACCTTTCCTAAATTAAATCGTAACAAGTACATGGTGACAGATGGAGCAGCTTACATCGGTAGGTGTCAGGGCGGTGAGGCTCCTCAGGGGTCACGCAGGCAGTGGTGGTTCCGCTGGGCTCCGCAGTACCCCTGGTGAGGAAGCAGGGCCTCGGGAGCCACTGCCGGAGTGTGGGGGGACCTGGAGGTCATGAAACAGGACAGTGAGGGCGGAGAGCTCTCCAACCAAACATCTCCTCTGTGGCCTGCTTCATGTACTAGGAGACCATATAAGATGTCTTTTCATGAATGTTTTGCAGAACTTCTCTGGTCCATTTGCCTCACTGTATAGGTAAGGAGGTAAATGGCTCATCAAAGGTGCATCGTCCTGGCACTGGAACGAGCACAGCACTCATCCCCCTGCCCACAGCAACTCAAGCCAGCATGACGCTGGTAATGGTGAGGCGGACATCGGAGTTGTTCGGAGCCAAAACTCACACTGCCTGGTCGATTGTCCTTCCCTGCCATTTCCCAAATGTCCAACTTTGGACAATTTCCTTGAGCTCTCTAACCCTCAGTTTTCTCATCTGTAAAATAGGGCTAATAACAGTTTCTACTTTATTGGGTGAAGTTTAAATGAAATAGCATATGCAAAGCACCTGGCACATACATAATACCCAATTAATGTCAGCTGTCATTATGAAGGCAATAGAACTCCAGATGCTGAAATCACTATACACTGGTGGAATTATTTACTAGTGTATCAAATCTATTATAATTTTTCATGATGTCTATGAGTCCAGGGTAACCTTTTAAATGGTACCATCACAGACAGAGTTGAAATCACCTATAAAAAGAAGACAAATCCAAAAATAGTAGTGTGGTTATTACATTGTGCAGATGAAGTGGCTGTCTCAAGGCAGAAAAGAAAAACATGTGTGCGGGTGAAGGAAAACTTCCCTTTTCACCAAAAGTTAACTGAAAGATCAACTCACAATTAAGACAGATTAATAAGAGGAAGATGTTTATTGACTCTGCTCGCACTGGGAGAATCATAGAGTGGATTAGCCAGTATCCCAGTGGGATCTGGATACTTTTAAACCGTCCTTCTAGAGGGAATGGGGAGATGAGGAATATAGGTAATTCTGTTTGGGGCAATAAATGGTCACTAGAGAGAATGAATAGATACTTGGGAGAATGAATGATGGGGGGAATAGATTGAGTTATAAATTAACCTGAGAGACAAGTATTATGGTTAAAACGATTTGGGCCAGGTTTGGTTGCATTCCTGACCTTTTTTCCTGCAATATTTTGAGATAACAGGAAGGGAAACGGAAGTCAGTTGTTCTTTTGATGGGTCTGCCTGGTTTATGCAAATAGAGGGGAAGCCCCTTCCGAGACCTGTTGATCTGTGAGGGCCTTTAATTCAAAATACTCTTCATACCAAGGAGTCATATTTTGGGGTGAAATTTCCTAAGCTCCTTCCCATGTTTGTGGAATGCAGGAATGTGGGATGTGTATCAATTTCTTCTTTCCAAATTCAGTGAGTGAGTAAAAAGTATACCCATTTAACTTTGCAAAGCATTTGCTTTATCTTGTTGGTTTCTCTTAGCAACATCGCCAGTGGGGAGGGTAGCTTTAATCATCTGCAGTTTAGAAATAATGAATCTTGGGGCCTATGACTGAGACATGCAGATGTAAGGGGAAGGAGCTGGATCTAGAACCCAGGGCACCCACCCGGTCATCTCATCCCCCGAAGCCCTCGGCCGCAGACACTGGCATTGCCCACGTGGACAGTGACCACTCCTGGCTCGTGTGAAGGTGTTGTGCCTTTTTCCACTTTTGATAGTTTATACTATCACATGATTAAAATAAAAAATTGGGATATTTTAAAATGTATTTAATTCTGGTTGTTCTGGAATACGAGAATATTATTTTATTCCTGTCATCCCTTTCTGTGACCCAAGATATGATTATTTGGATTTTGTCATCTTCATCAACTTATAGACAGTGGAATGAAATCAGCTTTTTTCTAAAGTGACAAAGAAAAAAAAAAGAAATGCCTTAAAATCACTTAATAAAAAAATGGGAAATGTTGGCTCATTTATTGGGAAACCCAGGCATGGATCAGATTTCAGGTGCAGCAGGATTAGGGACTCCAATCTGGATATTTTACATGGAGGATTTACTTAAAGTAAGGTGTTGTGTGCACACCCAGCAGTGACTTGTACCTCTACCCAAATGTTCTTTTGATGAATTGAGTAAGTGTTTTGGAGTCAGACAGACCTATTCTAGCACTTACAAACTGGGAAGTGGTAGAACATTGTATAATTTCTGTAATCCTCTGTTTTCTTATCTGTCAAATGAGGATAATAGCACCTGCCCTTTGGAGGTGGTACGAGGATTAAACAAGATAATATACGAAAAGCTCCTAACGCTTTCTCTGATCTAAATCCTTTATAAATATTGATTCTTTGCTCCCTCCCTTCTTCTTCCCTATATAGTACATTTTAAATGAGTTCATTTGAAACATAACATTTTAGCAAAACATTAACTCCCTAAACTGAAGCATAGTTCTGGTGTAAAAATATGCAAAGAACATCAAGGGATCACAGCTTCTGTGGCTATCTAAAAAAAAAAAAAAAATCAAGAGAGAAAACTCATTGATAATTTAAATAATTAGCAGCATGTTGTGGAAATCTCCTAAGTCATCACTCAGACACGCACTGAGAATGCAGAATTAAGAAAAATCCACACTAGACCTTGCATGGAATTATAGCTCCATTACATTTTCACAAGACTTACAGAGGACTCCCCGAGCCATGTCATCTCTTTAATTTTAAAATCTGCTGCGCTCCACAAACTTGTCTAGAAGATGGTTTGAATTAGTGGGGGGCTGACAAGGGGGTGCTGAGTTTACCAAAGTCACTGAAAAGCCTCCTGGTGGATCATCCCCCTTCCCAGTGCATGTTAGGGTGGAAGGCCTGGTAGGTGCTCAGGGCACGGGTGGAGAAAGATTTCTCACGCAGAGATTAAGATGTATAAAAGTCTTACAGGAGAGAGAGAGAGAGAGAGAGAAGGGAAGGGAGAGGGGAAGAGAGCAGGAGGTGGTGTGACATTCCAAAGAAAGAGAAGGGGGTGCCAGCAGCGAGGCCAAGTGGCTCATTTATTTTAAGGGGGATGAAAAGGAAAAAAACAGGGCTGGCTGTCAGTTGGTAAAAAAGCAACAGCAGGTAGATGACAAAAACCGCAAGGATGTCAAAGTCCAAGAGTTGGTTTCCTGCCTTTCCTTGGAAAAGGGATTATCCCAGGAGATGTGACTCTGTCCTTGAGGTACAAGGTACAGTTGAGGCTTGGAGCGTGTTCTCCTGCTGTTTACTCAGGAACTCCCTAGGCGCAGATTCTCAATAAACAATTCTGAAGGAGAGAGCTTTACATCTCTTTTCCGGTCATTCAACTCTTTTCAGAAGTTGTGCAAAACAGAACTCTTACAGGGTACCCGTTAGTGAGAGAACCCATAGGATTGACCTTTAACCCTTACTGGGGAAATTGTGGGCTTAGCTATTTTCCCGTTATGTTTGCAAGGCTGCCCCGTTCAGTGAGCTCACTTGCGCCCTCTGCAAGGTGTTCCTCTGGGCGGCACTACAGCCCTCCTGGCACCGGGAGCCTCCACGTGCATTTTTGGAAGGTGCAGTGGCAGTCTCAAAGAAAGCTGAGTGAAACTGCGTCCCAATTTTAAAAATACTGAAGTGTATAACTTGATTTTGAAGTTTAGCCCAATTGTCAGGAAGTAAAAGGTAGAAAAACAGGATCACACTGGTGTAAGAATGCCTCCGTTGGCCTGTGAGAGCTTCCCAGAATTATAATTCCTGAGATGAACCTAACTGAAGCTTTTGAGAATCAGTAAAGTTGCTGGATCTTGGCTCCATCCATTGTGTTGAAGGAAAAAGCCAGATTTCACAGAAGAAGCCTTCGAACTCTTGCCACCTCTCTCCCTCAGCTCCACCCCCCAGACCCCGGGCTGCTCCCCAAGCGTGTTTCCATGTATGTTTCCTTCAGAGAGCGTGGTCCCCACATGAATGGGCAGCAATCTCAGTGTGGCTGGGATACGCCGACCCTGCGGGGTTCAGGTTGCAGTCCAGTACACAATTGCTAGCACAAAGGATGTCTTCAGGATCAATGGTGACATGGCGCAGAGGTTAAGGGTGGGCTGTGGAGTCAGACCTGGCTTTGAGCCTTCCTCTGGTTTGGACCTCACCCCTCACTCCTCCCCTTCATGTTTCAATATTCTAACTGTATCTTTTGTCCACAAGATGCCATCCTCCATTTGGGGTGTGGCTCTCCCTTTTCTTAATTAAGCTTCTGTACGTCTCTCATTACTCAACGAAATGCTCCTTTTCTGACACATCTAGCAAGAATTAGAAATTCCTTCTCTCTGGCCCTCCTGGTATTGTATACCTACATCTCTTGTAGAATCTCATACATTTGGTATTATAATTATTGCCTTTCCCTCCTGGACCCCTTCAAGGCAGGGACTTTCATTTTCAGGTTTATATTCACAGCCCCTAATGTAACACCTGGTAAACATTAGGCACTCAATAAACATGCATTAAATGAAGGGTAAAGAAGAACAAATACATAAATGGTCCTGTATCCTCCTGAGGAGAAACCTTTGTTCTCCCGCTGGAACCTTCTCCCTATTGGATACCAAAGATAAGGGATTCATGTGGGGGTTTTGAGTAGTGCAGCCCTTTTATCTACTCTCGCCTTGGTGATGGACTACACCAGAGTGGCGTAGACATTATTAGCCTCTTGTAGGGCTGTTCCCAGCCTTACTGCTTGGTATGACTGCACTGTGTCCCTCCGAAATTTCCATGTTGAAGTCCTAACCCCATTACCTCAGAATGTGACCTTCTTTGGAAATTAGAGTCTTTACAGAGATAACCAAGTTAAAAAGAGTTGATTAGGGTGGGCCCTAACCGAATATGACTGATGTCCTTATTAAAAGGGGAAATTTGGACACAGACATGCCTAGAGGGAAGATGGTGTGAAGAGACACAGGGAGAAAATGGCCGTCTACAAACCAAGCAGGGAGGCCCAGGACAGAGCCTCCCCTCACAGTCCTCAGAAGGAACAAATCCTCCTGACATGTTGATTTTGTCTCCAGAACTGTGAGACAATAAAATTCTGTCATTTCAGCCACTGAGTCTGTGGCACTTTGTTATAAGCAGCTCTAGAAAATGAATATACTACCCACCACCAGGCAGCCATACTTGAGAGCTTGTTCTCACAGCAACCGCCCTGATTCCCGGGCTGAGGAGCCTGGCCCTGGGACTGGGAAATGGTTTACAGTGCAATCAAAGAGAGTTTAGGTACTCGTTTAGGAACGGGTTCTCCTCCTCTGGCTTCAGCTTTTTCTTTGGTATGAAAGCTTCACATTATTAAAATTAGAATGCTTCGTTTGTACATACGGATTAGATGTTGTCTCTTTGAGAAGGTAATAATTGTTCACAGGATTTTTAAGTGTATTCCTATATGTTTTAAATGTTGCTGTATTTAATGTGTCTTGTGAATGTCAATAAGAAATAACATTTACAAAAAAGAACAGCAGATTCCTTGTTTTGAGTTTCAACTTGAGCAAAGCTGAAGAAAATGCCAAAATAATATGCAAATATTAATATGCCATATGCAAGGCTTCTTGGAAGGTTTATTTTTTTCTTTTTCTTTTTTTTCTTTTTCTTTTTTTTTCTTTTTTTTTTTGAGCTGTCAACACAATTCAGCCTCTCTGTTGTTATTCCTGGGTGCTTATGATTTTTTAATAAAATCTTCTCTGTATTTAATTTTATTGGGAATATTCCCAGTGGACCCTAACGCCTCACCTTTATTTCTTTGTTTGTTCACAGGAAATTTTGATTGGGTGGGGAATGATTTTACCCAGAATGCTGGCACTGGCCTCGTTATCAACCAGGCAGATGTGAGGAACAACAGGAGCATCATTAAGCAACTGAAAGATGTGTTTGAAAGGGACTGGTATTCACCTTACGCCAAAACCTTACAGCCAACCAAACAGCCGAACTGCTCAAGCCTGTTCAAACCCAGACCCCTCTCCAACAAAACTGCCACATCCAATGCAAGCGGGAAGGAGCCCTGGAGTGCATAACATGAACAAACAAACTGACGGGACAGCTCCGTATTTCGTATTTATACATAAAGGACTTGAGGAGAGAAAACCAATTTAATATGTCTTTTTATAGGGAAAAAGCACACTTACAAAAATATTCTCCGAACGACACATAATATCTATCTAACACTATCTTAGCGTCCTGTACACTAAAAAGTAAGACTTTTGTATTTGTTACTTCTGACGGAGAATGTCATTCTGGCTTAGAAGTTAGTTTTTACGTTTGCATACAGATTTTAAGACTTTGATTCCCATTCTTTTCTAGTTTTAGAACTTTTTCTGCTGACCCCAACTGGTCAGTTCCTAGGAAGCTTAGCATGAGGTGAGCTCTTCAACGCCGTTCTGAGAACTGATTTAGAGGGAAGGTGGGGGTTTTTGCCTTGGAGAAGAGACTGATAAACCAAGTATTTATCCTTGTAAACTATCTCCAAGCCTGATACAGTCATCGAAGCATGAACAGCTTACATCTCATGCCAGCCCTTAACACTCTCGAAAAATATCCTTTTCTGTCACCTTGTTCATTTTCTTCTAATACCATAGATTTTATTTAGTACCATTTTTTCTTCTCACAAAATGTTCCTGTTACATAGCGTGCCTATATTCACCTCGACATTAGCTCTAAGTATGGTAACATCTTTTGAAAAGGCATGAATTTCTCAGAATGGATACAAAATGGAAATAGCAGTCTTTAATTTTCACCTTTCAACTGCATCTTCTCCCCTGCCGAATTGGTATTTTTAAATCTCAATCAGCAATATGTATCCTTTCTCTCGAACTCAGAGAAATTATGTAGCCACCTGCTAATATCCAGCAAGCTATTAAGTCTGCATTTTGAGAATAAAGTAGTTTTTCACATTTTTGTTTAGTTTATGGTATTATAAAGATCTCTATGAGTCAGTGGATTTTAATTTCTTTAGAATCATTGTGCTGTTAAGAGTAGGCCGGCAAACGTTTATAGAGCTGTTTAATATACCTTCTGCTATTTAATATACCAAATGCTTTTCAGAGAAATGCAATTTAAATACTGTGCTTAACATATTTTACTAAGAAACAGAAATATTGAATTATTGTTCTATAATGTCATTGTGTGTTGTTTTATATCTATATGCTATATAATCCTATAATAATAGAGACTGTCGCTACACTAGAGAGAGGCAAGGGCTCTTCAGAGCCCAGAGCAGGTGGCCAGGATGCCCGCTTCGAACGTTGTTCCTGACTCTGTGGCTCAGAACGGAGTTCTTCACTCCTTGGCCTTGGGTTTCTCTTGGTAATGGAGACAGTAATACTTACCTACCTCGCAAGAATGTTGTCACGGTAGGAAATATTTATAACTTGTTTTGAAATCAAAAGAACCTATTTAAATGCTAAGCATTATAATGTATAATCTTTTTCTTGAAATAATCTTTGTGGTATCCTGATAGAATCAGCACCAGGTCCCCCCTGAGAACCCAGAAGAGAAAACAAATTCACAGCTTCTGGTTGTAAACGCGGATGAGAAGAACCCAACACAGAAAGCCTAGTGGAGGAGTCGGATTATCAGCATTGCAGTGGAGCATTTTGTTGGGTCACTTTGGCATAAATAACATCAACACAAAGCTAGACATTGTGCCAGGGCTCATCCTTTAGGACCAGAATATACATGTATTTTTAAAGACAATCTCAATTATTCTTTTTCATTTCTGGAGACTTGATTTCTAATATGGCAGTAAGAGTGATGGAGGGACCTATGACTCTTATTCAATGGATGTACTTAGTGTAGAATGGCTATGGTTGATCGCCTAGTGATCACATAACTTCCTTTCTTGTTGTTTCCAAGTATTGCTTCACTGGACAGTTCACCATTCTGTCAAGAAAGTGGGAAGGGAGCCATGTTTTTAAGTGTAGTATGTTATTATGGTGGATTGGGGAATTCTCAGTGAAATTCTTTATCAGTAACAGCCAACCTAGAAGACTAAATATTTACCATATAACCAATCCTTATTTGAGTTGGGACTTATCCTGCCACTTATTTCAGTAAATAATTAAAAAAAGAAATAAAGAATAGGGATGGAGACCAACAAACCTACTAAGGTCATCCTTGGACAAATAAAAGCAACCTGGGTTGGATTCGCAAAGAACATCTAAAAAGAGAAAAAAATGTTTGTGTCCTTGTTAGTTCTCAAGCTGTCTCCAGAAGTATTTGTCCACAGCCACGGGACAAGTGTAGGCTTAGTGTAATGGGGCCCCTCACTGTCACTGTCTTTTGCATGTGGCAGATAAAGAGAATGTCATCCTTTATGGAATGGCCATTGTTGCCATTTCCTTCTGAGTCCCATCAATATGGCAGCACCAGGAGCTGGGCCCAGGGTTTTCTGCCAAGCAGCAGCAGCAGCAGCAGCAGCAGAGCTGTGCTGGAGTGACAGCAAGTCACCTCGTCAGGGCAGTCTAGGCAGCAGTGTTGACTCCATGAGGCAACACTGTCCTTCTGTGGCAGCCAGGAAAATGACCCCTGTGCAGAGAGTGTCATAAACGAGTCCCTCTCCTAAGAGAGCATTTCATTCTGCAGAGCTTTCTCTTTCGTTTGGATGTTTTACGTACCTCTGTAAAGGTGGCCTTCTTCTCTTTTAGACTTTGTGTCTGTGCTAAACAGACTACCAACGCACATTCCTCCAGCCCCACATATCCCAGGAATTTTTTAAGAGGAAAAGAACAAAGAATAAAAACACTTTAATTTGATGGACATCCATGCTAGAAATTATGAGGAGGGGCATGATTACTAGCCTCCGTTTATTTTCCCCATAAACATTCCAGGAATTATTTCCCAAGAGGCAAAAAAGGAAAACAAACACAATTTGAGACTACATTGTGGATTTCTGTGCTGCTCACACTAACCCCTAGTGCCTTCTTTATTGCCGAGTGTTGATTTTAAACAGTGATTCACTCTATGAGAACACTTCTGCTTCCTGTGGAGTCCAGTATGACCTTCTGCTGGGCCTACCCAGTGGAAAACTTGCAGACGCGCATCAACAGTTTGTGTACAGCCTGCTCTCTTCCCCAGACACATCACTTCTATCACCCCCAAATCAAAGCAGCGACATACACTGTCCAATATCAACTGTTGGCCTCCACTGCGTTGTCACTGGCCACTGGTCTATCAAATAATTGAATCACAGTTTATTAAACCTTTGGAAAGGAAGTGGAACATTCTGAGATTATATCAATGCTCTGTAAATGCCATGCTTTGGGTACCTGAAAATGGTAGACACAAGGCACAGTGAAAATGTCCCCACTGACTTTAAAGAACCTTGTAAAGGTTCACAGTCTGCTTCACAGACTTCAAGGTCCTGTGGAACATAGAATGAAAACTAGTATCTTTAAAAAGTCAAAGCAGACTCAGTTAAAGGAACAAAAGATCCGTGGAAAGACTTTGCATCTAACTCTCGGCATCACTTTTCCCATTTGGGCTGTGTCCGTGCCGTTGTTAGTCTCATGTCTGATTCTGCTTTTAGTGAGACGGGTCTGATCACATTTTCGGTTGATCATACCCTTTGAAAAATGTTTTGTTAATGCAGTTACTGGTTTGTTAAAAGTGCCTCAGTGAACCTGGGACTGACAGAACTTCATTTCCCATCAGCTTATGGCTATTCTCAAATGACTTCAATTTATTCTGAGTTTTGTTTCTTTTTGGAAACTTCGGTGAACTAAATTCCAGGGAAGTGGGAAGACTATACGAATTTCTTGATAAGATCAGATCCAGGGTCCATCTGTCTCAGGAATTCTATCCTAAATCTGCCCCTTTTTCCCATATGTATGACCATCGCTGTGCGTTTCTCTGTCCAAAATTCATTCCATGATTTTCAAAGTTTAAGGAATGTAAAAAGCTGCCATTATTTGCAACAGAACAGTCATCTCCATCTCCTGTAAAGGAAGATACTTTGCTATTGATTATTCAGATTCAGTCCCTTATAAACAGCCCCAGATATTGTGAATGAATGTTTCATTCTTTTTTTTTCTCCTGTACTTATTCCCAATAAACTGGTGCACTTTATTATAAGCCTTTTAAAGGAAAGATTAATAAAACTTCTATCTGGCCCAAGGTAAATTGGATAAATTAATCCATATTCAACATTTTCTCATTTGATATGAATTAGCATCTTTCCTTTTCCTTCTACATGTTGTTAACAAAATGACCGCTTACCGTTTTTACTTTATTGACTTAAATTGGTGGAAGTTTTTTAATAGCCCACAAGTCAACCCCAGTTCACAGCCTGTCTTTCCCATTTGAGAGAATTCCCATATTTGGCTGAATTATGAAGATATTGCTTTTTATGATGATTAGGTAAGTATTCTTCGGAAGTTTTTTAAAATTGTAAAAATGGAATTTTCTTATTTTTGACCCACTAGCAGTCTTGTACTTACAATTCTAAGAGTTCACTGATCACTTATGTTTCTTTTGGGAATTCGACAAAAAAAATGTGAGATTTAATGGGCTATTATGCATTTTCTTTTGCTATGTTCAACTACTAAACTTCTAATTGTGTTACAAAAGGTATCTTGAATTTTTAATATTCCTTTATGTAAATAGGATAAACTTGTACCTGGACATATCTATATTATTAACCTTAAGATCCCTAAATAAATTGGTGTGATAAAGGGCTGAATTTGGGGAAATCGTTAAAATTCTCAAACTTTTCATGTAACCAGATGCTCAATTTTTTCAGAAGTAAATATTACCTGGCTTTTTCACACTGTGAGATGAGGCATTTCTTTTTCTCCTCAACTAGATTTCAGAAACAAACCAGTCTCTCATCAGTAACCAAGCTGTACTGTGATAAGTGACAGAGAAGGTGAATGCCACTGGCCCAGTGGGCTACAGGCCACTGTTTTGTGCATTCACACAAGGAGGCATCTTTGAAGCACTATTCCCAGCTCTCTGTTAAAAACATTTGTTTCCAGTATATGTTGATTTTGATAAATAAAGTGATCATTTTTTAGTGAAGCAAGAAATAGTTGCAGAGACCCCACTCTACACCCTGGACCAGTGACAGAAAAGGTGTTTATGGACACCAGGTCAGCTGCCTCTAGTACTTACCCACCATGCTTAATACTTTCTATACCTGAATCCATAATCAAATACAGGTGGTCTCTTCTCAACAAGCCCACATCGAATCTCAGGTGTAGAGCATACCTTAAAGAGCCATCTAAACCAACTCTTCCAAATGCACAAATTTACTTCCTGTGTGGCCACTCAGAAGTTGACAACCGACTCAAGCTAAACAATTTGGAGTGTTTAGTACAGTGCCTTTTACAAGACCCACACAGGATAAAATTTTGTTGATTCACTAAAGTAATGTGGATTTAAGGCAAAATCTTATCTCTCAAAGAATATGCAAGCCTGTGCATAAGGCAGGTACCTTTTTATAAAGAAGAAATCGTTGGGCCAGGCGTGGTGGCTCATGCCTGTAATCCTAGCACTCTGGGAGGCTGAGGCGGGCGGATTGTTTGAGCTCAGAAGTTCGAAACCAGCCTGAGCAAGAGCGAGACCCCATCTCTACTAAAAATAGAAAGAAATTACTCAGACAACTAAAAATATATAGAAAAAATTAGCTGGGCATGGTGGCGCATGCCTGTAGTCCCAGCTACTCAGGAGGCTGAGGCAGAAGGATTGCTTGAGCCCAGGAGTTTGAGGTTGCTGTGAGCTAGGCTGACGCCACAGCACTCCAGCCTGGGCAACAGAGTGAGGCTCTGTCTCAAAAAAAAAAAAAAAAAAAAGAAGAAGAAGAAATCTTTGAAGAGGCATACACTTTTTAAAGCTATCATTGGAGAGTTTAGCAAAGGCTTAATAAAGCTGACTTTCTGAATCTGCAATAATCAATAATAATTTGATTTTATCAGTAGTTTCTGAATCCTACAATTTTATGTTTAGTTGTTTTTTTAATTGGGCTAAGGAGTTTGATGAGATACAATCATGTGCAAGGAATCCAATTAAATCATAGCAAGGGTGAAGATTTATTTTTATCTTATATGAGAGAAAAATTAGTAAAGAGAAAAGTTCTTCTTGAATGAATATCCAGTTCTCAAACCCATTCCTTTTGGCCTCAGACATGTTGAAAACTTATTAATTCTCTTGTGGAAGCTACTGTTTCTGATAGGTGGAAAGTTCTGAAAAAGAGTTGAGACATTTTGAGCTCCTTTGGAAGACACAAACACAGACAAACTTGATTTCTAATTTAGAGTGTTCCCCCATAAACGAACAGCCAGTCTTTGGAAATATGACCTCAATTTCCAGGATTAAAAATGTTGAAATTATATGTGACTTTTCAATATAAATGGGTGACGAGGATCTTTAAAGAAAACTCAGAATATAATGTTCCAACAACACTCATGTGAATCAGAGCTGAATCTACAATTTCACTTACATTTACTTAAAAGTGGAGATTGGCTCCTTCTTTAGACAGTGCATGTTATGAAAGGCAACTTCCCAAAAAAAGGTAATAAGAAGAAGGCGGCACCACAGTTTCACGAAAGTTATGGTACTGATGGAGGACTTTGAAACCCTCCATGGGAAAGTGTCATTGAGAAAACAAAGCTGTCTTATCTCCTCCGATAAAGCTATGTGTTATTATCCATATTTCATGGGTGGATCTATAGCTTTCCTAGTGTCCTGGAGAGGTCACACCCATAGCTCCAGCAGGAGCAAAACCATGTTTTCTGTCATGTGAGTTCTCTACACCTGACACAGCTGATTTTACCAAGGTTTAGTACCTGACCCAAAGAAACTCATTCACAGGCCAGGAGGTGGCCTTAGGGAAGACGGTGTACCCAGCAGGAGTGCTCCTGTTTGATGGTACCTGGTCCAACCAGCTGGAGCCCTCCTTTAGGGAGTCTGAATGTCAAACATAGAAAATAGATGAGTAGCCATGAAAGCAGCCAAAATAGACACAATCACCATGTGGTGCCATGCAGAGCAGTAATGACAATTATTCTGCAGTCAAGACAGCTAGAGTTCTTGTTGATTCACCATTCCTGCTCTCAGGTTCCTAGAGAAATGATTGATTGCTGAACAATGAGTCTGGACTTTGCAGTTACTGGGTTGCTTTCTTTTCTTCCCTACTTTATGTATTGACATAAATAAACTCACACTGACTGAGATAACCTGACTGTGTATCTGTTCTTTGCAATCTGGAGGGGCCTACCTAACACTCTTAATAAAGTGAAAGCTATCCCAGTTTCTAAGTAGCTTGGAAGGAAAAGAGGAAGGAACAGAAACACTGGGGTATACCCTGTTTGCATTAGACGTGGGCTCACGTTGGATATCCCCATGCAAAAGCACTTGGATCCACTCAATAAGTGTTAAATATCACATGGATAGTAATTAAATCTCTTAGACTCATAAAGATAAATTAGGAACATTGAGCATGGAAATAAAAAAAAGACATTTGGGAGAGGACTACATGATAGACACAGAGATTATTAGAGATGGAAGAGAAACTAGAACTCTTGAAGCCCAGACCCATTATTTTCCTATGTGAGGAAAATGAAGCATAGAACATACACTGAGTTAAGTAGAGGCAGATGTGTTATAAATTTAGAGAATGTTTGAAAGTACATATTCTAGTCATTGACTTAACAAATGCAAAAGTTGCTAATAATATGTTGAATATTTGGTGTAAGTGGGTAGTTTACAGGATGTGTAGAAGACAAGTGACACTACTCCAAAGAGGTCTGACGAAGGAAGATAGGTCTTTGAGATGCCATGGTGGGGTGGGAGGAAGTTGGGTGCGGTAGAGACGCATTTAGCCTTGCGTGGCTTTCAACTCAATTTGGGTAGCCATTAGTAACATTAGAAGAAGATCTATAGTTATATATTCTGTTTCCTATGTAACCTATTGTGGCACTCATTCAAAAGAAAAATGAATGTCAGAAACTACCATTTATTTTATGAGTTTTAAACAAAATTCTGGCCAGGTGCAGTGGCTCATACCTGTAATCCCAGTAGTCTCGGAGGCCGAGGCAAGAGGATCACTTGAGCTCAAGAGTTTGAGACCAGCCTGAGCAAGAGCCAGACCCCCATCTCTACTAAAAAAAAAAAAAAAAAAAATAGAAAAAATTAGCTAGGTGTGGTGGTGCATGCCTATAGTCCCAGCTACTCTGGAGGCTGAGGCAGCAGGATGGCTTGAGCCCAGGAGTTTGAAGTTGCAGTGAGTTATATTGATGCCACTGCACTCTAGCCAGGGCACAGAGCAAGACTGTGTCTCAGAAATAAGTAAATAAAAAATAATAAATTCTGTAGTTTGGTGTTTGTCACTTAGCCATTTAGTTTGTAGTTATTTATATAAAAGGATGCCTGAGCCAGGACATCTATTGAGAGCAGAAGAGACATGTGTTATTTCCTGGTCAGAGAATTTAATTGTTTGATGTAAGATCCTCCAGCGATCTTTTTTCCCTTTGGTATGGTGACCAGCAACGTTTGCTCTGTCAGTTTGGGTCCCTGAGTGTTCACGATGAGCAGAGCACCCCTGCTAACCCGGGAGGAATGTGTAGTGTGAGCAAAAAATAATCTTTCGTGGTCTTAAGCCATTAAGCTTTTATGATTGCTCATTACTGTCTATCAGAATCCTACCATAGAAATAAAACCAGTGTACCCGTCCACACACACACCTACAAAGTGAGAGAGAAATTGATTTAGTGAAAGAAACTGGCTTATGTGTTGGCTAAGCTCTGCTTACAGTGATACATTGCTGAATTATATGTTCATACGGTCCGGGTAGCCTAATCATTTTATGCCATAGTGTGACAGTGAGTTGCATGTGTCAATTTGTCTAGGCTGCTGTTGCGGTCATTCAGTAACACACTAACCCAGGTGCTGCTGTGAATGCATTTTGTGAATGATTAAAATCTATCATCGATTTGTCTAAAGTTCGGAAGATTGTTCTTGATAATCTGCGTGGGCCTGTGTCAATCAACGGAAAGGCCTTCAGGGTAGAACTGAGGCCTGAAGGAGAAATTCCTTATGCAGCTGTTGAGAAAGTAGCTATAAACGTGCGTATACCCATAGAAAGATAGCTGTGCTATCCTAAGTGAAAAAAATGCAGACCTATATTATATAAACTCATAATTATAATATCAAAAATTAAAATTAAAATAAAAAAAAATTCCCCCTGTAGACTATAGTATCAGCTCCTGCCCTGAGAGTTCCAACCTAGCCTTCCTGATGGGCTGGCCTGTGGATTTTGGACTTGCCTAGCAGCCCCTACAATCACGTAAGTCAATTTCTTTCACTAAATCAGTTTCTCTCTCATTCTGTGTGTATATGTGTGTGTGGGTGGGTACACTGGCTCTATTTCTACAGTGGGATTCTTATACAGACAGTAATGGGCACTCATAAAATCTTAGTGGCTTAAGACCACCCAAAATAATATTTTTTGCTCATACTACACATTCCTCCTGGGTTAGCAGGGGTGCTCTGCTCCTTGTGGACACTCAGGAACCCAAACCGACAGAGCAAATGTTGCTGGTCAATCAAAATCCCAGCAAGCTATTTTGTAGATATTGACAAACTGATTCTAAGGTTTATAGGAAGAGGCAAAAGACTCAGAATAGCCAACACAATATTGAAGGAGAAGAACAAAGTTGGAAGACTGACAATACCTGACATCAAGACTCACTGTAAAGCTACAGTAATCAAGACAGTGTGATATTTATGAAGAAGTAGAGAGTAAACCAATGGAACAGAATACAGAGCTCAGAAATAGACTCACATGAAGACAGTCAAATGATCTTTGACAAAGGAACAAAGGCACAATGGTAGTTTTTTCAACAAATGGTGTTAGAACAACTGAACATCCACATGCAAAAAAATAAAAATAAAAAAGAATCTAGACACAGACCTTACATTCTTCACAAAAATTAACTCAAAATAGATCATAGGCCTAAATGAAAAAGGCAAAACTTTATAGTCCTAGAAGATAATATAGGAGAAAATCTTGATGACCTTGGGTTTGGTAATGACTTTTTAAATACAACACTGAAGTTACAAGAAAGAAAGAAAGTTATATGAAAGAAAGAGCTGATAAGCTATACTTCATTAAGACAAAAATTTCTGCTTTGTGAAGAACACTGGCAAGAGAATGAAAAGAAGGCCGGGCGCGGTGGCTCACAGCTGTAATCCTTACACTTTGGGAGGCCGAGGTGGGAGGATTATTTAAGGCCAGGAATTCAAGACCAGCCTGAGAAAGAACAAGATCCTGTCTCTACAGAAAACAGAAAAATTAGCCACGCATGTTGGCGTGTGCCTATAGTGCCAGGTACTTGGGAGGCTGAGGCAGGAGAATTGCTACAATACAGGGGTTTGAGGTTGCAGTGAGCTATGATGATGCCACTGCACTCTAACCCGGGTAATAGAGTGAGACCCTGTCTCTAAAAAAAAAGAGAGAGAGAGAGAATAAAAAGACAAGCCACAGACTAGAGGAAATATTTGCAAGAGACACATCTGATAAAGAATATTATTCAAAATATACAAAGAACTCTTAAAAGTCGACTATGAGGAAACAAGCAATTCATTTGAAAAATGGACCAAAGACCTTAACGAACACCTCACCAAAGAGGATACACCGATGCTCCACATCATATGTCATCAAGGAAATACAAATTGAAACAACAATGAACTACCACTGCACACCTATTCAACTTGCCACAGTCTGTAACACTGACGACACCAAATGCTGACAAGGATGTGGAGTAGCAAGAACTCTCACTCGTTGTTGGTGGGAATGAAAAACAGTTCATCCAGTTTGAAAGACAGTTTGGCAGTTTCTTAGAAAACTAAACATACTCTTACCATGTGATCCAACAACTGTACTCCTTAGTATTCACCCAAAGTAGCTGAAAACTTACGTCCCACAAAAACCTGCACACGGATATTTATAGCAGCTTTACTTATAATTGCCAAACCTTGGAAACAACCAAGATGTTTTTCAGTAGGTGAATGGATAAATTGTGCTACATTCAGTGCTAAAAAGAAATGAGCTACGAAGCCATGAAAAGATATGGCAGAACTTTAAATGCATATTACAAACGGAAATAAGCCAATCTGAAAAGGCTGCATACTGTGTGATTCCAACTATATGACATTCTTGAAAGAGCAAAACCATGGGGAGAGTAAAAATATCGGTAGTTGCCAGGGGTTGGGGGGAGGGAGAGATCAATAGAGCATGCAGGATTTTTAGGGCATTGAAATTACTCTGCATGATACTGCAATTTGTCAAAACCCATAGAATGTTCAACATCAAGAGTAAACCTTAATGTAAACTATGGACTTTGGGTAATAATGATGTGTCAATATAGGCTCATCAACTGTAACAAATATGTCACTCTAGTGGGTCATCTTGATAATGGGGATGCTATGCATGTGTCCGGGCAGGGAATATACGGGAAATCTCTGTACCTTTGCTCAATATTGCCATGAACCTGAAATTGCTCTAAAAAATAAAGCCTATTATGAAAAGTAAAAGCCCCTGTCCTAAGAGACTTTCAGATATAGGCTGAACACAAATGTGGTAGGGAACTGATAAAGACAACGTCATAAGGAGATCCTTATTACTCAATATGTGGAGTGTAGACCTGGGAACTTGCTGGAAATGAAGAAACTCAGATTCCATCCCCGCTACTAAATTAAAATCTGCCTTTAAACAACATACCTAGGCCAGACTCAGTGGCTCATGCCTGTAATCCTAGCACTTTGGGAGGCCAAGGCAGGAGGATTTTTTGAGGCCAGGAGTTAAAGACCAGCCTGGGCAACATTGCAAGACCCCATCTCTACAAAAAAAAATTTTTTTAAATTTGCCAAGAATGGTGGCGCAGGCCTTTATTCTGAACTACTCAGGAGGCTGATGCAGGAGGATCCCTTGAGCCCAGAAGTTTGAGGTTGCAGTGAGCTATAATCCTGCCACCATAGTCTAGCCTGGCAACAGAGTGAGACCCTGTGCCAATAAACAAACAAAGTCCCCAGGTATAACAAATGTTCCAGTTTGAGAAGCATTGCTGTGGATGTATGATTTTTGAAGTTTCTAAACGTAGAATGTTGTGTGTGGGGGGGAAATGAAACTTGAAAAGGAAACCTGGATTAAATCAGAAGAATCTTGAATTTAATGCTAAGGAGTAAGGACTTTTTTAGGCATAAGGTTAAAGAATCTTCAACTCATTTTTCTGGCAAAGAAATATGCCATGATCAGGTTCTAAATTATAGTATTTTCCATTTGTGTGTATCAGTGGGACTATGTCATTGGCAAAAGAATTATTTGCATAGTCTGAAACAGTTTCCAAGACTTTATTTATCTACAAGATAACCTGCTTGTGATTGTCTGGAATGCCTGATAGCAGGAGGTTCTATTTCTCAAGGATACAGATATTGATTTGACTTTCAAAGTCATTTCACTGATGGCTTCCACTATTGTTCATGGCTGAAAAATTCATTCATATCTGGAATAACCCACATCGAACTGTCAACTTTGTGTACCTCTGAAAGCTGGGAATACTAAACGGAGAAGAGAAGAGCGTTTATTTTTCTTATGCTCCTTTGTATTATTTGGCTTATTATAACAAGTACATATGATACTCGTACCCACCACTACCATAGCCACTTAAAAACAAAAGCCCCAAACCTGTAAGATGCTGATTATGGAAAAGGAAGTACCCACTCTGCTCCTGTGACTTTTGGCTTGACGTTTCTCCATCACCAGCAACCCAAATTATTATTAGCTATTCTCCGGAAGATTTGTATTTCCACTGCTTAATGGTGTGCAACAGCTGTGTACTTAGAATGACTAGAAGACAAATGAGGGAAGAAAGACTGCTTGTCAGATATGACAAATTCCTGCAAGAAATGCTTTTTCCTGTCCATGACCTATACTGGTTTGGGGTTGGCTCCATAGGACATATGTAGGAAAAGACATATCTGCTTTGCTGCATGCTCCAGAAGGTTGAGTCTCCTAAGTGTACTAATAATATTAAACACTGGGGAAAAGAAGCCTAGAAATACTACTGCAACACATTTTAAATCTTGCAAAGTATTTTTTACATATGTTATCCCAATTGTTCTCCTAGCAATCTACGGTATATATTTAAAGGCACATATTACTATTAGCATTAGCCTTACTGTTTTGTAGATTAAGACCAGGGATCTCAGGGAATTTAATTAAGAGGAAGAATGTGGGGACTTTTTTTTATAACACTATTCACTCTGGAGTAAATCAGACTCAAAAATATTCAGGTGTGAAACAAAACAAAAAATGATGTAACAACTTATTTAACTACACAACAATCCCACGGTATGAAGTATAAGAATAATTGCTGCTATTAAGTACATGCACATGTTAGACACTGCACAGGCATTATTGCTCATCTTTAGCTACAAGGTAGACATTATTATCCTCACTTTTGAGATAAGGAAAGTAAGGTTCAGCGTGGTTCAACACTGTGCCCCCAGTTACAATCTGCAATGCTGGATTCAAATCCTGCTTTAACGTCCAAGCCCGTGCTTTGTCCCCTAAAACACAGCTTCTCACCGTGAATTCTCTCACTGCTAGAAGGATCTGGCATTGCAGGAGGAGGCATCTGTCCCAAATGCTATCACATCCCATCCAGGCTTCAGCGAGATTGAACTATTTCCACCCTCCATTGTCTGAAATTTCACCCTTTGAACAGAACTGTCAGCTCTCTTTCTCTTGTCAGGTCGCAAACAGCTGGTGTTGAATTCATTTCTTTCCAGACCACAAAACAAGCTCCCAAAGTGGAATTCAAGGCAAGTCTTGAGGTTACATTGCATTGATTTATTTTTTTTCCTAATAACCATCCATCCCACCTACTCACTGAACTCTTTGGCTGCATCAATATTCATTATGCTATGTTATTTAAAGAAAAAAATATTAGAGCAGAAACAATTTATGATGTCTTGCCCGATCCCTAACGAAGATGGATGAGACAAAGGCCAATGCATTAGGGCTGGCAGACAAATGTTTAAATGCTCTTGGCTTCTCTCCTTGGAGTCTCCACTCTGTAAATGGCAAATGATGCTTAGGGTCTGTGTGATACATTCCGAGAGTGAGTCAGCAAAGGAAATCTGTGCTGGGTGAAATACAGTTTCTGAACTCTGCCAGTATTGATCAATGCTGCCCCTGAAAATCCATTACTGAGGAAATGAGAACTGAAGGGAAGACCCTCCTACCTTCTAAGGCCACCCCCTCCACAAAATAACCCTTAAAGCAGAGCCTGCAGGATTGGCGAACTATCTGTGAACTTTATTTATTTATTTTTTCATGGCTTGTTTTTGTTTGTTTCTTTTAGAGATAGCATCTCGCTATGTTGCCCAAGCTGGAGAGCAGTGGCTATTTCATGGTGTTTGTGAATTTTAGATAAGAGATCCAGAAAACCCAAAAAGTCAACCCAAACAGCTCATGAGAGCCAGCATTATTCCAGTGCAGGTCAAACATCACAGTGTGGTTACAGAGGAAAAGATCCCATGAAATCATCAAAATTAAGCAACAGTATTGAAAAAGACTTGGACTTGGGAAATAAAGGCTCTGAAAACCAAACAGCCATCCTGCTACAGCAGGAAGAGGAGAGGCCTGCCGGGCAACATCCACCTTTGAAGCTCGCCCAGCTGCTTTTCCAACTGGGTGCCAAATGGCAAGTCCGTTCTTTTTGAGCCCCAGTTACATCATTTGTACAGAGGGACTAATGCCTGTGTTGCCATGCATGGAGTTCTTGTGAAAATCAAATGAGATGATGCATTTGAAAATCCTAAACAAATGTTATTCACCATTAAACTTTTAAAAGGCATTCGTGTTCGCACAGGGCCAGGAGGGTAGAAGAGCCCCCTTCTCCATACGGACGGTGGATATGACCTTCGCTCTTGATCATGCCTTCAGATGGATGTGGAGAAGGCACAGGTTGATGCTGAAACAGCAGGGGGAAGGGTCCAGAGTATTTAGTCTTTTTCAAAATTGTGCATCAAGATCAAAAATGTATTATATTAGCAATGGGAGCCAGAATTTCTCCTGTGGGGGGAACCATTTTTGTTTAGGAAAATATACCTTAACGAGCAGCAAGGAGGTGGGACCCTGATGACACAATCCAGCAGAAGTCAAGGCAACAAAAGAGAGCACCAAACCTCTGCATGTGGGATACAAGTGGGAATATGCGAGTGACGGGGAGATCTGAGAGAGGAGGGCTGGGCTGCACAGAAGTTGGCAAGGGTTACTGTTTCAGATGAGGCTGAAGGATTTCCAAAGAGAAATAGCTAACAGTGCGTTTTCAACTGTTTGTGTTGCTGCGATATAAATCTCTCTGTGGCCATCAGTTTTCAGTAAATCATCCACACTCATAAATGAGTGTGCTGAGACAGTCTAATTCAGTGAAAGCGGAAGCCTAAGCCAGAGGTGACCTTGAGAATATGAGCCCCTGGGAATCCATGGGAGTCTTGGAGAGCACTTCGCCAGGGGACCCCAGCTGCCCTCTGAGTCATCACACGACCCTCTCTCCAGCCCAAGTCAACCCTCTACTCTCTCAGGAAGACTCTGAAATGCACTGAACAAAATGAGGAAAGCGTAATTAGAATGTTATGGACTGTATGTTTGTGTCCCCCTCAAATTATATGTCGAAACCCTAACCCTCAATGGGATGGTGTTAGGAGGCCTCTGGGAGGTGATCAGGGTCAGATGAGGTCACGAGAGTACAGCCCTCTTGATGGGATTAGTATTCTTACAACAAGAGAAAGAGACAGAGCTCACACTCTCTGTGTGCACGCACCACGAAGGCCACGTAGGCACATAACCAGGAAGAGGGCCCTCACCGGAGCCCCACCATACTGGCACCCTGACCTTGGACTTCCAGCTTCTATAACTATGAGAAAGAAATGTCTATTGTTTAAGCCTCCCAGTTTCTGGTATTTGTTCACAGAGCCAGAAAAGAAGGGGACAGCAAACGAGGTTTAGTACAAGGTAGCTGTGTAGGTCACAGGTTTGGTCAGGAGCGGTGCTGGCTGCATCCTCAACGTTCCTAGTAATTATATTGCTCCTCATCTCCACAGGGACCACTTCAAACCTTCTCTACTCTCCTAAAACTCTGATCCCGCCTCTCCATCTCACTCTAGCTGAGGCCGAGCCTCCATCAGTGCACCGGACTCTGCCCATCCTCCTGGTGGGCCTTAAATATTTGCCCTCTCTCCTCTCTCTTCATCCTCTTCCTCCACACTCGCTCCTCTTTTGGCATTTAAACACACACAGGTCCACCCCATGCCTCAACTCCAAACACACACAGGTCCACCCCATGCCTCAGCTCCATCCTCTCTCTACCGATTGCTCCAGCTCTTCCCTTCACTTCCCAGCCAAATTTCTAAGGACACATGTCCTCCCCGCCCTCTCACTCTCCGCCCACTGTATTGCTGCTTTCCAGTCTTGGCCACTCCGCTGAAACTGCTGCCACCAGTTTCACAGAGCATCTCCCTTTTTTTTAAGGCGTTATCTTACTCAGATTATTGATGGCATTGGCAAAATCCACTACTCTCTTCTTGGAAACACTCTGTTCTCTTGGTCTCTACCACACTGCAAATCCCTGAGTGTCTTCCTAACTCGGTGGCTGCCCCACCTCAGTTCCTTTACAAGATCAACCTACTCTCTCCTTAAGATACTGATGCCTCTCAGGGTTCTTCCCCCGGCTTGCTCTTCTCTTCTGGGCTCTCCTCACTTTGTTTGTTCTCTCTAGGCAATTTTATACACTCTCCTGGCTTCAACAATATTTCCAGGCCTTCGTATTCCACTTGCTTTTGAGTATTTCCACTTGGATGTTCATCTGCACCTCAAACCTCCAAAAGCGAACCACCTCTCCCCTCAAACTGACTCCTTCTCCTAAGCCTCGTTATCATCTCTGCTTAATTATTGAGGCTAGAAATGTGCGTATCTTCCTCGACTCCTCATCCCTTCTTCTCCCTCCCTCAAACTTGCGGTCACTAGGACCTGTCGATTCTACTTCTTCAATATCTCTCTAATCTCCTCACCTCTCTTCTTTCCTACTTCCACAACCACAGTGTAATTCCACCATCACCCATCACTCAGATGATTCCAGCAACTTCTAAGCTGGTCCCCTGCTCCTCGTCTTAGACTTTCAGATTTATTCTCCATACCACAGCCAGAATGATCTTTCTAAAACATAACTCAAATTATGTTACTCCGCTGCTTAAAACCTTCAGTGGCCCCATAAACTGCCCTAGGGATGAATTTTAGCCTTTCACATGGCTCCAAAGGCCATGCAAGATCTGACTGTTCCACCCCGCTCCCTTCTCTGCCCATCAAATGCGTTTTATTCCCTCTTGCATTCCATTACCAGGGTCACGGTCTGCCTTATAATAGGTGTGCAGTTTGTATTTGTTGAATTAACATTTCCAAGTCTGATCACGAGAAACTCCTGATTAAATCCTTTCATGCTCTGTCAGGCGAATAGACTGCAGGTGTATCAGTTTCCTAAGTCTGCTGTAATAAAGTACCACAAACTGGGTGGCTTAAAGTACAGAAATTTATTCTCTCACAGTTCTGGAGGCCACAAGTCCAAAATCAAGGGGTTGGCAGGTTAAGTTCCTTCTGGAGCCTCTGAGGGCAAATTCTTTCCACATCTCTCTCCCAACTTTCAGTGGCTGTCAGCAATTTTTTTTTTTTTTTTTTTTTTTTTTTTAGACAGAATCTTGCTCTGTCACCTTGGGTAGAGTGCAGTGGCATCATCTTAGCTCACAGCAACCTCGAACTCCTGGGATCAAGCAATCCAGCCTCAGCCTCCCGAGTAGCTGGGACTGCAGGTGCACACCACCACACCCAGCTAATTTTTCTATTTTTAGTAGAGATGGGGTCTCGCTCTTGCTCATGTTAGTCTCAAACTCCTGCGCTCAAGCAATCCTCCTGCCTCGGCCTCCCAGAATGCGAGGATTACAAGCATGAGCCACCTCACCTGGCCCTGTCAGCAATTCTTGGTCTTCCACGGCTTGCGGACACATCACCTTGATCTCTGACTCTGTCTCCAGATAGCCTTCCCCCTGTATCTCTGTGCCTCAAATCTCTCTCTCCTTTCTCTTTTAAGGACACCCGTCACTGGATTTAGGGCCCACCCTAATCCAGGATGATCTCGTCTCACGATCCTTCCTTAATTATATCTGTGAAGACTCATATTCCAAATAAGCTCATGTTCAGAAGTTCTGGGCGGACATATCTTTTTGGGGGGTACGCCATTCAACCCATGCTATAGGACGGTCTGGGAAAAATGTTTTCTGTCCAGTTACTGCTCCTGATAGCCCTTATTCAATATTTCTTAATTTTAAAATCCTGAAAAATTGTTAATTTTTCAGAAATTAAATCATATTTTTAAATTTTGTATTCTTTTTATTATTAATGAATTCCCAGCTATTTTCTTGTCTATCAACCATTTTATTCCCTCATCTGTAAATAATCTTTTCAAATGCTTAATATTTCTATGGAGGCTTCATATCTTTCTTATAAATATGTACAGGCTGTTTATATATTAAGGCTATTAGCACTTGTGGCAATTTTTTCCCCAAGTTTGTAGTTCATCTCTCTTTTCTATTTTGTTTCTTCGAAATAAAATCTCAGAAATACATAATACCTCTTGAGTTTAGTTTTTCTGATATACAGCCAAGATTTATATACTTGGAACACCTAGGACAAATATAGAACAATATAAAATTCAGAGCTAAAAATTTGGTAACAGCTATGAAGACCAGCTGGGTGCAGTGGCTCACACCTGTAAACCTAGCACCCTGGGAGGCCAAGGTGGGAGGATCACTTGAACTCAGGAGTTCAAGACCAACCTGAGCAAGAGCGAGACCCCATCTCTAATAAAAATAGAAAAAATAGATGGGTGTTGTGCCTTGTGCTTGTAGTCACAGCTACTTGGGAGGCTGTGGCAGGAGGATCACTTGAGCCCAAGAGTTTGCGGTTACTGTGAGCTAGGCCAACACCACAGCACTCTGGCCCAGGCAACAGAGCAAGACTCTGTGTCAAAATAAAAACCAACCAACCAAACAAACAAACAACTATGAAAACTATGAAGACTGTAGAAAGTGTAGAAAACATAAAGGAATCATGTTAATACTGCAGGGTGAGCTCAGAGGTCTCCTGATAGGCCATTATCCTTAAGTTAAACACTCCAAAAGCTTTGCCTTGTTACCATAATGTTTTTGAGTTAGTATATTTCAGGAGATTTAGTCTAGTATAAATAAATGGCCCTAAGTTTCTCATTTCTGAAACTGAGAGTGAAATTACGTCTCAAGCTTTGGAGAATCAAAAATAAAATCTTACTCTAGAAATGCTATTTATGGCTATCTTGCAGATTTTCCTATTTTTAAAATATATTTTACCATGTTGACTAATGATTTGACTCTAGGAATTTATCTTATGGAAATTATTTGAATTGTTAGTAAAGATTGAGCTACAAAAATGCTGATCACAGTATTGTTTATAATCAAGAATATCAGAATGACACTTCAATCATAGAATGATGTTTAAATAAACTAATCTCTTTTTGTAAAAAATAATTATCAACATAGAAAAATGCTCACAGCATAATGTTTATTAGAAAATAAAAGGAATTAAATGTAATAGATACCTTGTTATATTAGTTTTGTTAAAACAAAATAAGCATCTATCTACAGAGAGGCAAAACGTTATACCCAAAATATTGATTACTTCTGGGTAGTGGTTTTAGAGGTTAATTCTAAAGTTTGTATGCTAACTGTATATTGCTTTTGTAAAGAAAAGAGTCACGTATTAGCTCTTTTAGAATTTATCTGGCAGATTTTCCAGTCATCACTGGAAGACCCCCCCCCCCAAAAATAAATAAAAATTTAAAAAAGAGAAAAGAGTTACAGAATTTATTTTTAAGTCCTTGCAAAATGAAATGAGAAATTATGTAACATCCATTAAGTGATATGTCAAGTTAGTCTAGTCCTCTCCACAGAAGCAATCGGTAGTGCTTGGCAAGACCTCGAACCACACATGCAGGAAAAATCTCATGAAACATCGGTGAGTTCCTACACTTCACAGCAGAAGAAAGAATTGTGTGGGTTTTGGTCTATTAGTTCACGGTAGAAAATGCTGTACTCCCTAGGGGATGTCGGGGCCAGAGAGAAAAGGTCTGTTCATATGCTTTGGGTGAAAAGCCACCACACTAGTGGCCCTACTTAGCTCCCACAATGGAAAAGTGCTTTCTTTGGTCTGAAATGAAAGGCTTCCTGTGCGTTTCCTGTTAATGGGCTCTGAAAGCCTGGGCTTAGGGAGTTGACAGCATCCACAACACTAACCGTAAGAAATGCACACAGTCAGAGAAACTTAAGCTCCCTATCCGCGGAGAGTGTGTGGGCGTTTCTGAGGCAAGATAGGTGACACACACTCACCCGAGGTCAGCCAGTCCCTTGAGGTGCTCTGTGACATGCTGTTATTCATTTCTTTTTTAAAAAATTATTTTTAGTTGACATGTAATAATTGTCTATATTATGGGATACAGAGTGATACTTCGTTACATGTATACGATGTGTAATGATCAAATCAGGATAATTAGCACATTTATGACCTCAAACAATTATCATTTCTTTGTGTTGGGAACATTCAAAATCCTCTCTTTAGCTACTTGAAAACATACAATAAATTATTGTTAACTATACTCACCCTACAGAACTTATTCCTCCTATGTAGCTGAAATTTTGTATCCATTAACCAAACTCTCCCTAGCCTCCTTTGCCCCCTACACTTCTACCTTCTAATAACCACAATTCTACTCTATACTTACAATGAGCTCAACTTTTTAAGCTCCAATATATAATTGAGAACATGTGATAATTATCATTTTGTGCCTGGCTTATTTTACTTAACAAATGTCCTCCAAGCTCATCCATGTTGCCTCAGTGACAGAATTTTATTCTTTTTTCAAGGCTGAATGATATTCCATTGTTTATAAATACACATTTTCTTTATCCATTCATCCATTAATAAACACTTAGGTTGATTCCATACCTTTGCTATTGTGAATAGTGATGCAATAAATATGGGGGTGCAGATATCTTCTTGATATACTGATTTCCTTTCCTTTGGACCTAATAATGGGATTGCTGGATCTTATGGTAGTTCTATTTTTAGTTTTTTGAGGAACCTCATGCTGTTTTTCCATAATGGCTGTACTAATTTACATTCCCACCAACAGTGCATGAGTTCCTTTTTCTCCTCATTCTTGCCAGCACTTGTTATTTTTTGTCATTTTGACAATGGCCATTCTAAGTGGGGTGGGATATCTCATTGTTGTTTTGATTTGCATTTCCCTGATCATTAGTGATGTTGAACATCTTTTCATATGTCTGCTGTTCATTCGTATGTCTTCTTTTGGGAAATGTCTTTTCAGATCCTTTGTCCATTTTTAAATCGGATTATTTGTTTTTTTGCTATTTCATTGTTTGAGTTCCCTGTATATTCTGGATATTAGACCCTTGTAGGATGAATAGTTTGCAAATACTTTCTCTCATTCTATGGGTTGTCTCTTTACTCTTTTAATTGTTTCCTTTGATGTGCAAAAGCTTTTTGGTTTGTCGTAATCCCATTTGTCTATTTTTGCTTTTGTTGCCTGTGCTTTTGAAATTTTACCCATAAAATCTTTACCCAGAACAATGTCTGGAAGCATTTCTCCTACTTTTTTTTCTCTAGTAGTTTTATAGTTTCAGCCTGTTACTTACTTCTTTGGAAACCTAGAGCCCTATGCATGAAGCTTGTCTTAATGTCTTTCTCATTTTCATGCTTAACTTTCAAATTCCTGGAGACTACTTTAAATTCACCATTATTTTGGAGACTTCTTTAATTCAATCACACTTCTAGAGCCTATCCATAAGTCATTGTTCTAGAGCCTGAGAATAAAAAGATAAATAATATACTATCCAGGGAAAGGACATTATACTTATTGACATATTTGAATCTTTGTTACATGTCTGGTCTGCTGTTATGCAATTTACACATTAATAGCTCATTTGGTCCCTGTAACAATCCCATTGAGTATCATTTTCCCCGCACTATGGATGAGGGGAAAAAAAAGACTGACAAAGGTTAAGTTACTGCTCAAGGTTGTGCAGACAACAGGTGGAGAAAGCAGTGTTGATAACCAGGCCTGACTTCTGTGTGTGACATCAGAGGAAGCAAGTCAGTCTGCCAGAGAACTGCAAAGGCCAGGCTCTCCAAGACTTTAAGGAGTTTTAGGAGTTCACTAAACTGAGAAACAGGGGAAAAGAGGGTCAAAGGGAATAAACTAGATTTTTTTTTTTTTTAAGAAAATGCTGTCACAACCACCATGTATCTCCCACTGGCCAACCTTTATATTTGGCATTTATTTGAACAGAGTGCTAGAGGACAGAGATACCATGGTGAGCAAAAATGTAATCTATAGCCTCCTGGAGCACACAGGCTAGCAGAGGAGTGTGTCGTCATTTGAATAAACAAACAAAAATTATATAAAAAATTAACTGTAACAAGTGGTTGTAAGAGCTTAAAATCTAGTGTTTAACTTAGGTGGCTGTGGTAGGCAGAATTATGTCCCAAATATGTCCACATCCTAATCCCCCAAACCTGTGCATATGTTATATTACACAGTAAGGAGGAATTGATCTTCTAGATGGAATTAGGGATGCAAATCTGCTAACTTTAAAATAAGGAAATGACCCTGGATCATCTGGTAGGGCCCAATGTAATCACAGGGGTCCTTAAATGGGGAAGAATCAGGAGAGACGGGGAAGGGAATGAGGTCACAGAAGCAGAAGTCAGAGGTTGGAGTGATGTGATTGCTGGTTTTGAAGATGAAAGGTCACAAGCCAAGGAATGCCAGAAGCCTGTACAAACTGAAGAAGGCAAGAACACAGATCCCCCCTAGAGCCTCCAAAAAGGAAAGCGGCCCTAATGACACCTTGATTTTAGCCCACCGAGACCTGTTCAGAACTCTGATCTCCAGTATTGCAGGAGAATAAATGTGTGTTGTTTTATGCCACTAATTCAGGGTAATTTGTTACAGCAGCCATAGATCACTGATACAATGGGAGGTCATGGAAATCTCCCTCAGGCAATGGCTCTTGAACTGAGATCCAAAGGAATCTTAGAAGCTACCTGGGTGAGGAGCGGAGGAAAGAGTCCAACAGACTTGGCAGGTAATGATGCGGCGGCTGGAGGAGGTGTGGTGTCATGGGAGGTGGGTGAGCTCCACAGGCGTTCAAGCAGGAAGGACTAGGTAGCCAGATTTTTCATACTAGCCTTTCTAAAAGCAATGGGAATCCACTTAAGGGCTTAAGTCTGAGGATGGCATCAACAAAATTTTGCTTAAAATACAATCGTTCATTTCAGATTAGTTCCCTACCTCACTCCCACCTAATTTATCTCACACAATACTCAGAAATGCAAATTAATATTAACCAGAGACAATAAAAAAGGCAAACAGACTGGGAAGATGTCATATGATAAATTCTAAAATTGACTACAAATTATTTGCATATTATCCCCAGACATTCTCTCTTCCCATCAAAATGAGTAATTAATAGTTGACACCAATACCAAGAAAAGCTTGGTTGACACTTTGTTTCAAATGGTTGAGATGAGTGACTACAGTAACAGGATTTGCTTTCATCCTAAAATGGAAGTGAAATCTGGACTAACAGGTCAGGAGTTTTCTGTTGACCCTCAAGTGTGGTGTGACATCTAGTGGCCAAAGTTACCAATTTCATTTCTTCCTGCTTGGCTTGATTTAGACAAACTAGAGATACATGTTACCTTGAAGCCAATAAACATTGAGCAATTACTGTGTGTAGCATGTTAAGCAAAGGACTGAAGGAGAATTCAAAGATGAAAAACATGCTGCCTCTGTTCTTTTTGGAACAGACTTGTAGACTTGCAGACTCAGTAGAGGTTGAAAAGAAAGACAAGTATTTAGATATTCTAATACTGGGTGGATGGTCGTAGGACTTGCTATGACTACAGCAAGTGGTTGAGGGAGGCCTGGGCTGGAGACGCAGATTTGGGATTCATCAGTGAGCAGGTTGAGACTTGAGTGTGGACATTGCACAAGAACGCAGCACTGTGACTGGTACAGAGTAAATGCTCAATAAATATTCACTAATATTCAAAAACACTCAATCAAAAGTGCCAAGTGCAATGACAGCAAATGGAAGAACCCCATGAGAATCTCAAATACTACTGGATGGAAATTCTTGGGTGTGACAAATTGATGAAGAGTTAAATGACAGATGCTAACAAGCACTAATTTTATAAGTACCTCGTGCTAACCGATCGTGCAACTGGAGCGCAATTATTCATTTTATTATGGCTGAAATATAAGCTTTGGATATTTCTAACATTCTAAATTGAGCACCTTTGAAAAAATCATTTATCTTCTCTGACATGCTCGGCCAATTGGTTTAAGGATAAAAACACCACCATTCGGAAGGTCTGTGCAGATTAACTGAGATAACGTGTGAGAAAGAGATTTTTAAGCCATAAGCTACTATACTCATATAATGTGTCTGTATTAAGTGGGTAGCTGTGAGGCATAGTGTACAAAGAAAATGCCTAAACACCTCAAATCATAACTCGGAACTGAGGCTAGCTATGAGGCTGCGCAGGAAGACCATCCTGGTCAAAGGTATCAACTTACAAAAATGGCTTTAACTCTTGTCAGTTTGGGTTGCAGGTGATTACATTTCTTGCTGAATTTTTAATACGTTTTTATAAATTCAGCATTTCAGATGGAAAATTTTCAGTTTGTTATTTTTTAAAATTCATCATTATGTTAATTTCTGATTTACCAATATTTGGGTAAGTTTTATGTGTGTTTTGGGTCCTAATCATTTCATTTTGGGGTTCTTCTTACGATGGTATGTTTATAGCTATTGTTTTTCAAATTTCAGTTACCACTCTTTGAGTTTATTATAATCTTTTCCTTCATGCTTCTTTGAATACTTTTACTGATTCATTAAAATCTTTGTGCAAAAATGACCAGTCTGTACTATTTTATGTGCTTCCTGTTTGAAACCAAATTTCGCCACTTTATAAGTAATGAGATAGTTTTAGCAAATTCTGATTTTTTTCTCAATAATTTTTAATTTAACTTTAGCTTAATTAAAATTAAAATTTAATTTTAAATTCTGATTTCTTTAGGGTGCTTTTAAATAAAAGAAATCAAAGTTTGATTTACCTAAATTAAATCTAATTTAAAATAATTAAAGTATATTCAAAATTTTAATTTGAATATATTTTAAATTTTAGTTTGAGTATATTATTAATTTAAAATTATTTTATTTTAAACTTGGTATTGCAGAAAAATTTAAAAAAATATAAGCCTAACCTAACGTTTGAGAAGTTGACAAAATAATATCAAAAAATGTTTGTGTTCTGAAAAAAATGGAAAAATACTTTAAAAATTCTAAAAGAAATAATTGATATTTGGAATTAATACTATCATATGCAATGCTGAATTTTAGGTTGGAAAATGTAATGGAAATGTTTCATTTCGTAACAGATTTCTTCTTAGAACTTTTACCAATTGGGCGGCAATTTTTAGATGTATTAACTTTAATGTTCAGAATTTTATCTCCAGTAACTGAAAATTGAACACTTATGTCAATGCTGTTAAAACCACAGTCAGGGAATAATAACTAATAAATGCGGTGATTTGTCATTTAGTAAATTCGCAGTTTGCTCTCAAACTGATTGGTGTAACTGGATGTGGGCAGCGTGAGGAACAGCAGAGGGCGACAGAGTCAATGGCCTCAGCACGGCCAGGTTTTACTTACCGGTTGTGCACATGTGGACGGGGCAGTTTAGTATCCATACATTAAATACTTCAGTACTATTGGTTTTTTTGTAAGTGAATGGCCCCATAAAGTTTCAAGGTAATTCAAATTTATAATCTCAGGTATCAGTCCAAAGTAGATGTGTTAGTAATTTTAAAAATATATAAACCAAAGCTAAGGTTATAAAAAGATGAATTAAAGGTGACAGCCCTTGGACAGTTTTAAATTCACCCTGTTCCATGATGTGAATCATTCTGTAATGCTCTCCACCCAGGAGGGGAACATTCCCAGCTGTGTTCTTGGCTTAAACAGAGCTCCTAAGGCTTGCAAACAAGGACAATTGAGGACACAAACAGAGAAGAAGGGATCCACTCTCACCTTCCCAGTGAGGGGAAGTGCTGTATCAGGCATCTTTGTATCTCCCACCATCTCACTAACTGTTCGTTGGGAATAAGCCAAATCCATTCATATTTACTGAGCCCATGAGCACATTCAAAGTTAAATATAAATGCACCTGGCAACACTGTAATTACAGGACATGTTTTAGGAGAAAAGATACTCCCTTGAGCAAGGTCAGTGCAAGATTGAAAGGAAATATACCAAGAGTGTTTAAGATGCGGAGATAAAAATGCAACGCCTGGAGAAGGAAATTGGAATGGGTGACGGTGGGCAGGGAGGAACAGGGTGGGGGGCTATGAGGGGAGGATGAGAGCTGGAGGGATTGGGATCAGAGCACGAAAAGTCCTGCTTGGGGTTTGCACTTGACTCTAAGTGTAAGGAGTCATATTTAGGGGTTGGTTTATTTTTTTTTTCATTAGGTTTCTCCTCCCTTCGCTATCGTTCTTTTTACTGTTCCAGTGTGATGGGTGTGATGGCCCGGACTGAGTAGACAGAATATATTTCAAGGATGGAAATACCTCTAAATCACTCCATTCCTCCTTTACATTTAATCCTTTGCTTGTCACAGAGAGAAGCTTGGAGGCTCCCAGTGAGCCAGACAAGGCCAAATCGGACATGGTGATGTCAACAACTGAAGGAAAACACTTTTCCCCAAACTCTCCTGCTCTGCCCGTCTCTCCACACCTGGGTTGCCTTTTATTTCTTGCATCATAGCCTGCAGGTTGAAAACCTCCTTGTTATGTCAGGAAGGGTACACAGGAATAGAAGAGAGTTAGCCAGAGATCGGGTCATGAGGGTCCCTGTCAACTGGTTTAAGGATATTATATCTAAAGTGCCCAGGCTGGGCATAGTGGCTCACACCTGTAATAGCACTAGCACTTTGGGAGGCCAAGGCAGAGGATCACTTGAGGCCAGGAGTTTGAGACCAGCCTGGGGGACATAGTGAGACCCCATCTGTACATAAAATAAAAAAAAATAGCTGGACGTGGTAGCATGTGCCTGTGGTCCCAGCTATTGGGGAGGCTGAGATGGGAGGATCACTTGAGCTCTACGAGTTTGATCTTCTATCACGCCACTGCAATCCAACCTGGGTATCAGAGCAAGACCCTGTCTTTAAAAATAAATAAATAAATAAATAAATAAATAAAGTGCCCAGCAATGCTTTTTAAAAAAATAATATTTATTTTACCATTTATGGTGAATGAAATTGGGTCCATCAATGATTTGAATTTGCCTTTCAAAATAAATATCCCTATGTTAAAAAAAAAATAAGTCAATTTAAAGAAAAGTATTAAGTAAATAATAGTGTTATTGGGCTACTGCAGACACCCTCAGGGGTGGTACAAGAATGACTGAAGTTTAAGAAGCCACGCCATATTCCCTCTGATCTGCAAATATTACTCCATCATATTAACTCATTCTAAGGACTCAAATGACCTGCATGTGCCTAAAATCAAGAGGCATTTTCCATATTTTTCATTCCTCATCTCAGTAGCACTTGAGGGAACCGTCCCTCCCCTGAAGCACATGCCTGGCTTTCATCACAACCTGATCTCTAGTTTGACCATTATCTCACCAGTACACTTCTGCCTCATTGACAGGCTCAGCCTCCTCTCCCCATCTTTGACCATTAGAATTGCACTAGGTTCATTCCTAGGTCCCCCCCGTTCTTACCTTCTATTTTCCCCCAGCCATCTCAGCAGTATCCACGGCTTCAACTCTCTCCAATATGGACTTGCAAATCTGTATCTTTGCCTAAATCCAAATATCAACCTTCCCCTTTAAAGCCCCAGTTGGATGTCTCAAAGGCATCCCAATATTAACATGTCAAAGGTTGGGCAGGGTGGCTCATGCCTCTAATCCCAGCACTTTGGGAGGCCGAGGTGGGAGGATCACTTGAGGCCAGGAGTTCAAGACGTACCTGGGCATGATAGTGAGACCCTGTGCCTACAAAAAATTTAAAACTTAGCCAGGCATAGTGGTGTGTGCCTGTAGTCCCAGCCACTCAGGAGGCTGAGGCAGGAGGATGGCTTGAGCCCAGGAGTTTGAGGTTGCTGTGAGTTACGATCACACCACAGTACTCTAGCCTGGGTAACAGAGTGAGTCTCTGTCTCAAAAAAACAAACAACCAAAACAAGCAAACAAACAAACAAAAAACATGTTCAAAGCCTCAGATCAACTTAACTTAACCCTGGTTTTCTATTTCAGTCAATGACAACACTGCTCCTCCAGTTGCTTAAGCCATAAAATTAGAGTCATTGTTGAGACTTCACTTTCCACCTACTCCCAGTTTATAATCAGTTACTACATTTCCTCCGTGTTACTTTCTAAATAACTTTCCAAGACTGTCTGATTTGTCAATCTGTACCATGACCTTCTTAAGCCACACCTCCTTCTCTTCTTCCCTAAACCACAGTGATAGCTCTGCCTGCGGTCTACTCTCCACAGTCCTACCTGGGCAACTTTTTCAGGCTGCAAATTTAATGCATTATCCTCTGCTGAGGTGGTTTCCGTGGTTTGCACGGACTCTACAGTACCAATCTGCCTGCAGGGGCCTAGGACTCGGCCGCGCCCTTCAGCCCCATTCTGCAGGGCTTTCCTCCCTGTGGGCGGTGCTCCCAGCCACAGTGGCACTTTCTTAAACACATCATATCCCCTTTTTCTACAGCTGTTCCCTCTGCTGAAATATTTCCCTACCCACTGCCCCCACCCCTGCCATTGCCTTGCTTTGCCTGGTTAACACCTACTCATTCTGCAAATACGAACTCAAACATCACTTCCTCAGGAACCCTTCCCCGACCTCCCTCTCCATCTACCAAGTCAGATCCCCTAACAGAGTTCCTCCCCGCACCGAAGCCCCTGGTTATCACATGTGCCTCAGTTGGATTTCTTTGGTCATCACCTACGTCCCCCCTAAGCTGTGGGCTCCCTGCCTGATACAAGAGATGCTGTTTGTTTCTCCTTTTGTTTATCCCCAGGACCCACTAGTGCACCTATCATATGGTGGATATCCAGTGAAAATTTTGGGAGTGAAAGAATGAATGAATAATGGTGTGAAGCCAAAATAGTCGTATCCATTTTTAAAGATAGAAAACTAAAGCTTGGTGACCACAAGTAACCTTCCAGCATCAGGACGCTGCAACATGGCTGACTCATCTTGTACTGAGGCTGGGGTCAAACCCGGTGCACTCCCAGGGCTCCTGAGCAGCAGACCTTTGTGGGAAGCCCCTGTTACGTCCTCCTCCAACCTCTCAAGATGCTAAGAGTGGCTTTCCTAGTAGACAATAGGACCAATGCCCAGTTTCCTTCGGGGCCAGGCAGACCCTGAGCGCAACAGATGCTGAAAACAAGAAATGCCTCTGGCTCTTGGAAAAAGGAGCTCAACAAGTCGTTTTTGGCTGCCTCCAGGAAGGCCTGCGGTCCTTCTCCAGCCGTTTTCCAGATTTCCTCACCCTTCCTATTAGATTTTTTTCCCCTTTCTACTCTCCTGTGTCTAAGGGATTAGTAAGCCATGGAATGTCTCCAGATGCCAGTGCATCATTTTTCATCCTGGAGGGTGGTGTGGCGTAGGGGTGGAAGGCGAACACCTGCAAGGTTGAGTCATGAAGTGGGGAGGGGTCCAGGCTTTCTGGCAGGGGACTGCGGGAGCTGTGCAACAGGGTCACGGCTCGTTTCTCCTGGCAGCAAAGGCTCTGGAAACAGCTGCCTGGCCACAGCCTGGGCCGCTCTGCCTTTTTTTCCAATGGCTGTACCTATGAGACAGTGGTTAGGAGCTGGGCTTTTCGTATTTTGGGGGAATTGCAGATACACAGTCTGTTTTGATCAGAACTTGGGGATCCCTTCAGCATGGGGGATAGAGGTTCTGTGCATGTACATCCCTAACCCTCAAGCTGCTAGGGGAATGTTTCAGGAAGTGTTTTCCCTGTGACAACGATGGTTCTATTTTCAGCTAACTTTTAAAATTCTAGAATCGAAAGCATTATATCACAGTGGCTTTTGGTGGCGTATAGTCATAGGCTCAAATGGCACCACCTGAAGGATCCTGAGCAAATTACATCAACTCTCTGAGCTTCAGGTATCTTTTTTTTTCCCCCCAGAAGGATTAAATAAGAAAGTGGCTTAGCTATCCCAGTACCTAACATGTATATGGGCTTCAGTGTTAGCCTCCACCCCCAGGCAATGACTTGCACGTGACATAATTTAATGAATGAAGACAATGACAATGACGATGAAGACTGGTGGATGCTGCGTTAGTGAAACCATCCTCACAGGGTTAACAAGAATTACACACCAGCTTCTAGACAGAAATATAATTAAGCATTAATCAGGCTGCACTTTGGCCCACTTCCTTGCAACTGAAAGGCGCGTAGAACTAGATCCTGCTGATATACAGTCCCATTTTCCGGCAGATAGGATTTCTGATGTTAGAACCATGAGGCTTTTGTTTAAGAATTGCTCAAGACGTTTTTCAGATCCTAATTCCAGCTGATGCCAAGCAGTTTGAAGACCCCACAGAGGAAACGAGTCAGCATGAGAATGCAGTTTCTTTATCTCGGTTCCATGACTTCCCTCTGCACCCCATCAACAATCTCCACCCTTCAGCCCACTCCAAACCCCTTAAAATCCCTAGCCCCAAACTCCTCTGTGGAGGTGGATTTGAGGTTTCCTCCCTTCACCTTGTTTAGCAGCCTTACGATTAAACCTTTCTCTGCTGCAACCTGGTATCTCCGCGTATTGATTTGCCGCACACATTGGGCAGCGAACTTATTATGGTTACAACAGGGTGCCCTTGTCCAGGACTGAAGCACTGATCCCCCTAGCTGTGGGGCTATTGATGAACTGGGTGGTAAATGGTGGAAGGAAGTCACTAGTAGTGGTTTGAGAACTATAGAGGAAAGGGTAATTACAGGGATTATAGAATTGCACAGCTATTGCTTGGGGCTATTGATGCTTTCCAAAAAGTGAATGAAAGGCTGAAAATGATTAATCACCAATTAAAAGCTGAGTATGAAACCCAGAGGGCCTCCTTGGCAGAGACTCTCATCTTCTGTGGCTCAGGACAGAAAAAGCTAAGGATCGAGGCCAGAACGTAATTCTAGGAGTAATAGAACTCCAGAGAAGGTTGGGCTCTCAATCTAGGCATGTTTGCTATGCCAGGGTCAGGTCCCTGGTTGGGAAGTATTGGAACATTGAATACATTTGGGTCGATGCACTTGAAAATCTTGAGCCCCTTGAAAGATCTGATCTGTTCCTCCCAGGCTATTCTGCTAATAACTAGGTTTAGGTTATGACATATCCCAGCTGGGTAAATTGTGATCTAAATCTGGTCATTAGCATAATGGCCAGTAGAAGAGATGGGACCTATCCTCCTCTCAAAGGAGCTACAAGAGGGAGCCAACATGCACCCTCAGAACCCAAGAGAGAACACACGGATCTGGATTCTGAATGTGCTAGATGGGAGGCATGGGTACAGTGAGAAGGCCTGGAACACAAAGTTAGATAAGGGAGAAGTTTTTGATACAAGAGCATTTTCCCAGTATATGGATTTTATATCCTGGCAAGGGATTTAGAAGATGCTGCTGCTAATATATGCTAGGCTGGCTCTTGGAAGCTCAACCAAGTCGTAGTCCCAATTGCAGCTGCTTCGCCAGATGCAGGATATCTGCTGGAGAATATTAACACGGCCTCAGATGCATGACATCTGGCCCTTTATCTTGCAAATGCATTCTTTTTCATCCCTTTCAAAAAGCTCTAAAAACAGTTTGCATTTATTTGGGACAGATAATGATATAAATTAATGGACTTGCTCCAAGGCTATGTTAATTCTCCCACCCTCTGTCATATTATAGTCCAAAGAGAAATAGATTGTCCGAACATCCCAAATAGCATGGCATCAGTCCACTCCATTAATGATGTCACGTTGATCCAATCAAATGAGCAAAAAGTGACAAGCCCATTGGAAGCCTTGGTGAGCCACACGAACTGCAGAGAGGGGACATAGATCTTTCAATGACTCAGGGGCCTGCAAAATCCATGAAGCTTTAGGGATTCAGTGGCCTGAACATGCGGGGATATCCTCTTCAAAGTAAAAAAATAAAAGAAAAGAAAAATATTGCAAATCACACCTCCTACCACAAAGAAGGAAATGCCATGTCTAATTGGCTTCTTTGGGTTCTAAAGACAGCTGCATTTGAGATTACTGCTTCAACCCATATTCTAGAAGACACAAAAAGTTGCCAGCTTTAAGTTAGGCCCAGAATAAGGAAGAGTTCTGTCACGAGCAGCCCTGCTATTTGGGCCCTGTGACTAGGCAGACTTTATGGCACAGAAGAAGTATCTGTGATGGAAAAAGATGCCATGTTGGGTTTATGGCGAGCCTCAATCTAAGAATCACAACGTAGATGCCTAGGGTTCAGAAGCAAAGCCATGACATTTGCAGTGGAGAATGATTCATCTTTCAGAAATTAGCTGACCGTGGGCCATTAAGAGGCAATGTGGCCAGAACTGGCCATTGTGAGCCAGATTTTGTCAGACCCATGAGGTCATTAGCAGCGGCAATACATCATAAACTGCAAGTGGTACTCGTAGGATCAGACACGGGCAAAGCCAAGGGCAGACTGCATGATCAGGTGGCCCAGACAGCCATGTAACCCACAACTGTTGGACCCGTGTCCCTTCCTTTGTTCACTAATGGTCATTGCAGGGAAGTGTCCCTTGGTATCAGCTGACAGAGAAAGAAAAGGGCTGAACTTAATCCACAAATGGGCAAGCTCAGTATGTGGTGCGAGCCAAGAATGGGCTGTGGCTGCATGGTAGCCCCCCTCGAGGTGGCCCTGAAAGACGGTGGCAAGGGGAAGTCCTCCCATGGGGTGGAGCTCTGGGCAGCACACCCAGTCACTTGCTCAGGCAAAGACAGACTCATGGACTGTAGCAAATGTCTTGGCTGAGTGGTCCTGGGCTGAAAGAAGAAAATCTTGAAACCAGGGGACCAAAAAGTCGGGGAAAGGGACATGAGTGTGGATCTGTGCGTATAGACATGAAGTGTGAAGATCTATGTGTCACATGTTAATGTCCCCCAGAGAACTTCACACTAAGGAGACACTAACGAGCCAAAAAGAAGGATCTGGCTAGCTGACCACCTACTTCTCCCAAGACCGGAACAGTGAATACCTGAACACGTAGGCACAGCGGCAGGGGTGGGTTCAGCAGTGTGGGCCCCGACTCGCCAGGTCTGATCTGGCCACAACTGCACTGCTGCCAATGTCCAGTCACTCTGCAACAGAGACCAGTGCTGAGGCCCTGATATAACACAGTCCTCGAGGAGACCACGAGTGGCAAGTAGGCAACGCTGGCCTCATTTCAGCCCTGGAAGGGGCTGCAATTCATTTTGAGTGTGAACAACACATATTCTGCATACGAATTTGCTTTTCTTGGCTGCGGGGCTTCAGGCAATACTACTCTGTAGCTGCACAATTTTCCTGCTTAGCAATTTGCATGCAGATAAATCTATTTAACTTTTACAGATCACATTCTATGTGCCAAGCTCTGCGCTAGCTACTGGGGATGCACAGACAGAAAAGGTCTTGCCCTCAGTCGCTCAATAGCTATTATGTGCTGTGTTGCCCAGGCTGGCCTCGAACCCCTGGGCTCAAGTGATCCTCCCACCTCAGACTCCCAAGTATTAATAGCTGAGACTACAGGCACATGCCACTGTGCCTAGCTTATTATGTATTTCTTTTATCCTGCCTTGAGACAAGACAGCAAAATTGCCACCATTGAAACCATTTCACAACTTAACTAAGCGGATTGTGAGCTCAAGTGACTTCATGATTCGGTGGCTCATTTGGGACTGGGAACCAGAATCATTTATTTTCTTTGATGATCTGACTCTTAAATAAAATGTTTTCATCCCATACTGATCAGATAAGCAAGTCTTATTGGTAAGTAGCATCTTAAAAGACATTTGGCGATAAAAACAAAAAATAAAATGGAATGAAATAAAGTTTGAATTTATTTTCTTTTTTCTTTCTTTCTTTCTTTTTTTTTTTTTTTTTTTGAGACAGGGTCTCACTCTGTTGCCCTAGCTGGAGTGCAGTGGCATCATCATAGCTCACAGCAATCTCAAACTCCTGGCCTCAAGGGATCCTTCCACCTCAGACTCCCAAAGTGCTAGGATTACAGGCGTGAGCCACCGTGCCCAGCCAGAATTTCAGCTGTCGACCTTGGATTTGTGAGCATTACATTTCCCATCCTGAGAGTCTGATCTAGGCCTGGAGGTTTGGGGCCTCTCTGTAATAGCAGGATTCCCCCTCTGCATCTCACATCTCCCCACTCTGAGAAGGCACAAAGATCAGGGAAGGTTTAATGGTCAGGCAACATCCCGCGGTGCCCTTGAGATCCTCTTTCCTCTGAAACGGACACATTGACGGAATCTGCCTTCGACTCAGCCCTCAGCGGCAGCTGCCTCTGCTTTTAGATGCGCACACTTCACTTCCACATTGTTAGAACTTTCCAAACTTGTTTCCCACTATAATCAGAGCTTGTATCCAGGAAGAATGAATGACAGCAGCCACAGGGAGCAAAATCGATCTATGCGAGTCACTCCCTCAGCCCCGAACACCCACACTTGCCAAGAGGCAGGCCTATTTTTAATCACATTGCAAAAACTGAGTCATCTTAGGAAACTCCTTGGGAATGGTTGTAATCATCCCAGGAGAGCAGAGAGAGCAAGAAGAGGATCGGGGTGAAACTGGGACAGTGCCACCACCAAGAGGCAGGAGAAGAGGCGCTCGCAGCTCTGAAATCTGGACCTAGCAAGGACTGGGGCAGCAACAGGCCTGGAAGAAATGATGACCCTTTAAGATCCTCATCCGCAACTCCGTTCGCATACCAAGCCTGTAGCTTTTACACAAGATTGCACGCTGCGGAGAAAAATGCAGAGGAGCTTTGTGAAGCTTTCTGTGCACATTTCAGAAGAGTGAGGACATGTCTTCACGGCACGTGTCAGATGTCAATCTTGAAACTGGGTTGTCTTGGGGGCCCTCAGGAGCAGTGGCTCTGTGAACGAGGAAGAGGCAGCCGGGGCTGAGAAGGAAGGTGGGGGAGGGGGAGGAGAACCTGAAGAACGTGGCATCCTGGAATCCAAAGAAAGTTTGCAGAAGAAGATGGTCAATTGCAAATGTTGAAGGATCAAAGATCATGCAAGATAAGGACTAAAAAGAGGTGCCTGTGTGTATTATTACTGACCTCCCAGGAGCATCGCAAGAGCGTTGGGACAGACTCCAGGTTTCAGGAGTTGAAGGCGTGGAGAGGCAGTGAGCTGAGCGGAAAGAGTGAGCTGGGACAACCCTTTCCAAAGGCTCCAGGAAGTGTGAGCAGAGTGGGCTGGGCTCCAAGCTACACGGGCGTGAGCGGTGCGAGACTCCCAGCCGGGTCATCCCATCTGTGTGTGTGCATCACACAGATTTCCACATTTAATCCTCTCACAACTCCGTGAGGTGAGCGAAAGCATATCCATTCTGCTAATGAACAGTGAGTTTCAAAGAAGTTAACTTAATGGTAAGCAAGAGTTAGAACCCAAGTCTGTTTCCAAAGTTCTTTCCATGACAGATAAATGCCTAGTACAGTCAAGGGAGGGTTAACTGGTTGTTATTTGAAGAAAAGGGAGGTTTGAGCATGTGGGTAGACAGAAAGGACTACATCCTCCCTAATTCCTGTTCGAGAGTCCCACTCTCTGCCGCCTCTGATCTTCCAGCTTGTTCTCTCCAGTACTTGGACTCCGAGTGTCTTTCACCTCCCTGGTGCTTGGGTCTGAGAAGCAGAGGTGGGACTGGGTGGAGTGAGAGCAGGGGTCTGTGGAAATCGAAATGACCTCAGCCAGCTCTTGTTTGACATGCTTCGTCTGCAGGACAGGTAAAGCTCTGCAAAGCGTTGATATTTCCTACCGTGCACGTTTGATCTACATCGTGAGCAGAGTCAGTTTTTTGTTTGTTACAGTATCAGTAGCCGGGGCTCTGGGTTAATCGAGGGCACTCTTATTCCAGCCATTTTCCGCAGAGCTGTTCCTACTCTCTTCCTCACCATCCATACGGCATCAATATTGCGTGGCTTTGGCCACCTCCTAGTCAAAAGGTCCCCACCGCCAGGAGCGTGATGGAGTCACACAGCACCCCAGACACCCTGCTCCCCTCAAAAGACACTTTTCAACAGAAGAAAAAATAGTCTGCCAGTTCCTCTGCCTGAATGACGGTGCATTCTGTGAGTATTGCTACATTTCATCCCTTTTCGAGTGCTTTATTCCGTAACCCCTCAGCTCTATTATATTCTGAGAGGTAGGCCGGCCTGGTCTGGTAATCCCCACACCCCAGCTCAGAAAGTCAAATGCAAGGCAGGTAGGAAACATCTCAGAGCCCTTGTAATGATTAACTGCAGCTGGAATTTATTTTCTCCTGGCCCCAGCTGAGCGCTATTTCCTTCTACCTCTGCCTTCAGCCTCTGCACCTGAATGCACGTAAAGTTTCCTGGGATTGTGGGGACCTTGGAGAGGTATGGCTTGGGGACGTGGGGGAAGTGCATATATGAGGACCAGATTTGGTGGCAAGCAGTTTGCTACCTGCTTTACATAAACCGGTTCATTTAAGGCCGCACAGAACCACTCCGAGTTATAGATTAGCATAACCATTAAAAAACCATACTTAGTTTCCTTGAAGAAGCACTCTAAAAAAAGAATAAAAAAACCCATACTTAGTAAAGTGAAGTCATTTATCCAAGATCAGAAATTAAAGTGAATAAGTAGGAGGGTCAGGCCTGGAACCCGCTTTGCCTGGTCTTGGAGTCTGGCCCTACCCCTGGGACTTGGACAGTCTGGGTTGGATCCCAGCTAAGTGCATCCTGAGTGGCCTTGACCTCTGCAAAGTAAACATCCCACCTGCCCTTCCCACCCACAAGGCAACTGGGGAGATTTAAATGAGATTGCAGATTTGAAGGGCACCAGACCATGGAACGTGGCATACCTGCTCCTCATTATCCATCGCACCTGAGGGCAGGCCCGGTTGTTTAAGAAAGAGGATGTGACCACTTCTCTCTTCAGTGAGCCATCATTTAATCACCTGATGTCCATCTCTGATCATCGACCTAAACCTTTGAGATCCAAACCCTTCAATTCAACCAGAAAATGTGGAGAACACGCCATCTCCTTCTTCTATGTCATTCTCTATTCATTCCAAGATTCTTCACTGTTAAATGACTGCTGGGAAATCATGGTATATACTGTTAACAATGCAGGAAACATAAACCTTCTGCTTACTCAGGGTCTGAAGGGCGATCTGGATGGGCATAAGCACCTGGAAGCCACTCCTGGACTCTGGGAGCTCGCAGAGCTGCGTCTTGCCTCTGACTAGCACATACGGGAGTGTAGTACCTGCACTACCTTGTAACGCCTCTGGGTTTTCATCTCAACTGTCTCTTTTACTAGCTGCGTGACCTTGGGCAAAATCACTTCACCTTTCTGAGTCTAGATTTCTTTCTGTGAAAAATGGCAAAGACTGTTGTGAAAATTATACAGCAAGTTTCAGGGTGAAGCGGCTCCATCTTGGACTTCTCTCAAGATGGTTTGTTGCAGAGGTACAAAAACGTCCTTAGCATAGGCAGTTTTTATGTCTCCAAAATCCTTGACCCAGATCTAGGCTGTTGGAGTGCAGAGCTGTTACCAAAAACTCGGCCCTTGTCCTCGAGGCCACATCAGAAAAATGAGAACGAGTGTTTGGGGGACGAGGAAAGAGACTTTTTTATTACTTTGCCGGCAAAGGAGGAAAAATGGCAGAACTTCTCATCTTAAAATCCAAATTCTCTGCACATAGGCGGAAATACAGAACTTTTAAAGGGAGGACCCCTCAGTTCTAGGCTATTGTGGTTAATTACTCTAATCACCCCATCTCTGCCAAAGGCAAAGCCTGCGAACTCTGCCAGCCACCCACTTGGGGGGCTGGCGCCACCAGGGAGTTATCCCTTTTAACAAAGGACTTAACCTGCCTCAGGGATGCAGGCCGCACTGCAGGTCAATAAGGGTGGGGGGAGTTTTAAAGAGACAGGAAAATCTTCATTTTTTTTTTTTTCTTCAGGCCCTTCCCTCTGTTACATAGCCAGTCATTTTATTACAAACCCTGATTTCTTCAGCAAAAACAATCTTGAACTGCTCATGAACAAAGTGACGTTCTCTGACCAACAAGCAGGTGGCTATTCCATTTCCATCCTCAGCACTGACCTCCTGCTGCCCAGGGAGGGGGAGTGGGAGAAGGGAGGGGTAGGGGAGGCCTGATGTCACTCAGCCCTACATAAGGGCCTCCTTTAGGCTCCTGCAGGCAGTTCGAAGCAGCTGGTGGAATGAGTTAGGTCCTGGTTGTGGGATTTTTTTTTTTTTTTCATTT
>RJWJ010007763.1:17396-56163 GCA_004363605.1 Indri indri | reverse complement strand
CTGTCAGCTGTGATCTCCAGTATAGGGTATTCTGGTTGGTCATTTCATTGAGTTCTCCAGTTTTCTTTTCTCTTGACTGGTCAGATTTCATAAAAAAGCATCTTCTGCTTAGATTGGATATTTAACATTCTGGGAGCCAAGTGGGGAAAGAGAGTTTAGAGGGAGGGTCTGGATATTCAGCATACAAATGCTCAATTGATCACTTTTTTTCAGCAAGTTACTCCCCTTCCCCTACCCCTTCCCATATCTCAATCCAGAGAGGTTTTGTTTTGTTTTGTTGTATGCACTTTGGAGACTAAACCTCCAATATTCTGTCAAGTTGGGGAAGGGAAGTTGCCTGTCTGTGCAACTGGGGATTTAACTGCTTCTTAAAGAGGCTTTCAACCAATCCTCCTATTTTTAGCCCCACCTTCAATCTCATTTCCAGAGGTACCTGGCAATGCCAGTTCCCGAACATTTTGGATATTCTGCAGTGTAAGAGCCTCTCAGATTTCCCACCGTTAGCAAAGAATTGGGCTTTCTAGGTCTGCTGAGTCAGTACCATTCATTCATCTGCTTTCTGGCTTCCAAAATTTTGCTATTTCTTCCTCTTCCATTCTTTTTATCCTTGTGGGTGTATGCCTTTTAAAAATATCTCTTTACTATCATTTTAGGGAGCAAAATTGTACAAGTCTACTTAAACTCTGATTATCATATTCTCTCTCTCTTTCCCTCTCTCTCAGTCTTTCCGTCTCTCCCATATACGTTTTTAAAAACAGGTAGACCATTCTTACTAAAGAAATTAAATGCCTCACCAACTCCTATCTCTCAGCCACCCAGTTGCGTCTTTTGCCTCCCATCCCAAGCAGGTAATCACTTTTATTAGTCTTTTATGTATCCATCAAGAGTTTCTTTATGTATATAAAAGGAAATATGAATATGTATTTTTATTTCCCTTCTCTTTGCTTGAAATAGCTTACTATAAGACTGTTCTACACTTAACAGTATTCATTTAATATTGCTTGAAGCTCTTTATATATCAGTATAGAGCTTTTGTTCATTCTTTTTAACAGCTGTATACTATTCCAATTAATCAACCTCCTATCAAGGGACGTTAGGTTTGTTTCTGATTTTTGCTATAACAAACCTATAATGAATTATCCTAAATATAAATAATTTTGAATGCATACAAGTATATCCATAGGCTAAATTCCAAGGAACATGTTGAGTCAAGTGGTGTACACATTTATAATATGACAAATATTGCCAATTGCCTTTCATGGGGGTTGTACCAACTTTTAACCGCAAGAGTGGGAGTGTGTCTGGTTTATTTATTTCCCCTACCTCCTAGCATTTAACAGAGTATATTATAAAAATAATTGAATAAGCAAAAGTGGTATCTCAGTGTACTTTAAGTTTGCATTTCTCTTAGGATGAGTGAAACTTTTCATATGTCTAAAATACATTTTCATTTCATTGTGCTCAAGCTGCTTTCTATTCTTTATAATGCAGAGTTAATCCTTTTTTTGTGAAGAAAAGTAGTGTGTGTGTTTATGTGTCTGTGTGTGTGTGTGTGTGTGTACATGTAATCAGAAGTTCAAAGGCATTCATTATGTTATTGTTGAGCCAAATTTATAATTATGGTATATTTAAAAAGTCTCTTGCTACATCTAAAATACCATGTGTTGATATTTATTAAGGACAATGGAAATTATTCAAATAGGTTATCTAGAGCAAGCCATTTCTCATACAGAAGAGCATGTCTGGGATAGAAGGTCCACTAACATTCAAATTATAAGTTATAGATATTTTAACATATCTAGGATATGTTAAAATTAACTGTGTATTTAAGAATATTGGGCTTAGAATCACAAGGCAGAAAACATAACATTAGCCGTGTAATGTAATCATTCTCAGCCTCAATTTCCTGATCTAAAAAAATGGGGATAGTAGTATCTGTCCTACAGTGTTTGCAAACTCTTTTCACCACTGAGAACCATTAATGTTAATTACTTCTAATTGATAAAGTCAGGAAGAAGGTAGTCATATGAGTCAGGTAAAAACATCTAGAATATAGAAAATTATTGAGCTCTCAGAAAGAGGATATTTGAACCATAAAAAATTGGAGAATAAAAAAAAATTGGAGAATATTAAGAGATACAAGAGTATAAGCAAATAAATAGGATAGTACCTTGTGTAAGAAAGCATGTATAATCTGAAAGGACAAAACAAAATGTCCTCACAAGTAGAAGTGAGGCAAAAAGACAGATTTACCCATTTTGTGATTATAAATATTATAGTATAAAAATGTTTAATAAAAACCATAAGCCTTTAAATCCCAGACAAAAGCCAGTGGAGTAGGGAATAAAATATACTGCATTAGTAAATTTAAGAAAGATGTGTTTTATGAAAAAAGATTTTTTTCCTGCTTTCTGTAGGTAATCCTGTGGATATTTTATATACAAATTATTCCCAGATAAGTACTGAATTTATATTTTCATCTTATAGCCATTCTACTAAAAAAGCTTAACTCCAACAATCAAGAAAACCTGATATCTTATTTCTCCAATTTTATACTTTAATTATTACAATAATGTAAAAATAAAATAACATTAGAAATACCATTATGTGGAATTTTAAAGTTTTTTTCAAGCAGGTGTATGTACTTTAAAAAATAAAAATTATAATATCATGTAACTGTGTGTAGAACGCATGTTTCTTCCTCAGATTCAATTTTTTAGTTGCAGCAATAGGTCCCCCTAGTGGAGATTTGAAAATATATTTTACCCTATTTTTCTGTCTTTCCAAATCACTATTTTAATTTGAGCAATTGGAATTAGTACTATTCTTTCTTGAAGAAATGCATAGGGAAAGGTTTAAGAGAAAAACTGGCTGATTAAAGAAGGAGGTTAGAAGGCTGTAGATTGACGTTGCTTACGAATTTGTACTTCATAACATTCATAATTGCAGAAATCAAACTCCATCCCCTAAAAAGTACACCCCTCAAAATACGTTGATAGAGATTAGAAAATTGAATATGCAATATAATGAATCTTTTAAAAATTAGATTCATAGATTACAAGAGTCTAGCTAATGAGCTAATAAAAATTGGTCTATATCTATTCATGCATACAAGGTAAATGGCTCCTCAAATGGGAAAGAAAAATCATTGTTGGTTGAAAACTCAAAGAAAATTAACAAATTAAAGTAACAAAGACACACTTTTCATTATTAGGTTATATGAGATGATACCTAAACAAGTGATATAAAATAGAAGAAATAAGTGTGCCAACTTCTTCTATGCATGAATAAAACAAGTTATTGAAATGAAACCAGAGCCATGTGCTCTCTCATTCGATTCCATCAGTGGATGCCCACTCAGAGGCATAATCACCTTGGAACAGTATGGAACTCAGATTTCACTCCATACCCTCTTAAAAACTAATGTTCAAGCAGTGGCAGCCTGGGGAAAAAACTGAAATTTAGAGGATAGTATCTTTTTTCATCTGTATTCCACACAGCAGAGGTCTTGGAAACCCCAGAACATCCAAGATCAGATTGTAGAATTGGAAATCACTTGAATCCATAGGTTAATAACTACTCAGTATTCTTTTCTCTGCCATCAATCTCCCACCTCCACTCACCATTTCCCTGTGATTCCTGCCAGTTTCCCCCACATCAAGCCTAAATCTCTGGCTTCCCTGAGGTTTAGGAACCCCTGAGCAACTATTAATATGGCTAGTGTATTCCTTAATGCTTAATTCATCAGCATCCAGAGCCATGTTTTAAGATAGCCAAACACCATAGCAACCTTAATTCCTATAATTTCATGTTCCTAGATATTTTTTTAGAAATTAATACATGGGGTATGTCATTGAGCCAATCACGAATATGTGAATTAATTGGCACTTCAGAAAACATCTACATCCATACTATAAGCCATACTCCCCGTCAAACTCTCTTTTAATCCTAGGCCCTCACTCATCTTTTACGTCAGCCTCGATTCCTGGAACAAGTTTCTTGATTATATAGCAGCAGTGTAACTAGTCTGCAGATTAACAATACTAAGGCATAGCAGAGGTCTACCATTTGCCCTTCTCTACAGTACGGGGAGGGGTTCCTTTAGGTTCCCACCCCTACTTCCAACAGAGCCTCTTCTCAGTTAACTCAGCACTTCTCTAATCCCCTGTGAGACAAGGGGAGGAGAAGGAGACAGCAAAAGTAAAAGGCGGCAATTACTGACTGGGAGATGAACCTTGTCCCAGTTCTCTGCTGGGTCTAATCATGATCAATCTGAACACTCTTCCATCTGACCCCAAATAATTGAAGTTGACTGTATTTGTCTCTTCTTTCTATCTGATTTGTGAATTATTGTTTCTAATTTAATAATCTTTTTGTTTTTGTGCTGGAGAAGTTTGCTATAAATCCGTTTTATTTTTTGGAAAAAAAGATAATATATATATATTCATATATATATATATATATATATAAAATGAATAAAAAGAAACTAAGAAGTCTTTGAAAACAGATTTGACTTTTATATCTCTCTTTCATATGAATTTACCCAAATAGCTGCTAGGAATAAAGTTTACCTTTTTGAAAATAATTTTTTAAAAACCTTTGACCTTAATAACTTAGGTAGAAATGTAAATCATGATTTTTAAGCTGATTTCAACCAAATGTTAACAGCATATGATTTATCCAGGCTCCTTAAGAATATATTTCCTCCAGATAGACAGAACACTGGCTTGTTCACTTGTTTATGGATATTCCAAAGAAACTAAACTGAGTTTAGAATTTACCCCTAAGCAATACCCTAGCAACCCAGGTCTGGGTACACCCAGAGTTCCTTCCATGCCCTCAGAACCCCAGAACTTCCAGAATCTGATTGTAGAACTGCAGGCACTTAGGCCCATAGACCAACAATTCAAACTACAAAACAAATCTCATTATAACAATTTATATTTTAATATAACTTTGCAATTCACAAAATATTTTCACAAATATAATCTCATTTATTTTTTCCAAAACCAAATGAGGTAAAGAGGTTTTTAATTTTCTAGTTTTTAAAAATATTTCCCAGTTTTGTTCTTTTTTTTCTTTTAATCTTTGCTACAGTAATGAAACCACCCAATTAGATTTGAACAAAGTTTACTTTCACAAAGAAAATTCTTTGAATACAAATCTTGCTTCTCCCTCCCACCCTCACTTTGAGGGAGTCATTTTGTTTTTATTGCCTATGTTGAAACATATCCCACCATCCCCTAAGATTTAGATTAGCAAGAATTATCTCCCAGCAAGACAGGTATAGAAAAAAACTCCTGGAAAGCTTAGTTTTGGCCAGCTATCCAGATTTCATTGAACATTTTCAATCTTAATAGAAAATGAAAAAGGAAAATGTAGATCTTGCTTAGAGTATGGTTACATCTACCTGTTTGCCAGGAACTTTAAATGCATAAAATTTCAAGACAATCAAAATGCATATTTTCTAAAGAAAGATTGCTTCTCAATAGGCAATCCTCAACCTTTAACCTGCTGTTAAATTTCAGGAGATCCTCAATGGTGGGAAATATTGTTTGAAAATATTTTTATCACTTAACATTTAGTTGACACATACTGAGTGATTTTTACTCTAAAGAGCCATCTATCAGAAGTAGACATTCATCAATAAGTCACCAGAATTTATGTTCTACAACGGTACATGTTTCCTTGCTGTCAAACTTGCATGGACCTTTTGGAAGACCCTGGGGAAAGGCAGTCTACGGTAGTGCCATACAGTGAAAATGATTGCTCTTTTCAGAGAGCACAGTAGTGTGTTGGACAAATGTTACAAGCATATTAAAATCAGAAATATTGGACCCCAGGGATTCTCTTAAGCATCCCTTATTTCTTTTATTATGGGATAAAGAAAACCTATTTAAAATATTTTAATTAAGTATAAAATGGAGGTAAGTGTGCTGATCTTTGACTCTATGAAATGTCAGTAATCTTCCCCAAATCATCATATAATGAAAAAATACTTTACATATTCTCAGAATAGCAAAAGACATATGGGTTTCTAAAGTCCTAATGAAAAAGATCATTTGGATTTTTGTAGACAATTAGATAATATTAATAATTATACCTAATATTTAGAGTACACCTCATGAAGGTACCTTATACATTCATATGTCTCAGATAAACCAGAGACTTGGTTTTATTAGTTTTAGACTTTACTTGGTGATTTTTTATAGCATGTAGGATTAGGTTTTCAATGAATGCTTTAACTATAGTATTATGGAATTCAGAATCAGGAAATGTAAACAAATTTTCTATTCCAATTCAAAACCCATTTCAATTGTATGGGTATGCCTAGGCTGTTTACCCATGATCTCTCAGGTTCAACTAAGTTTTCATCCAGGTGACTGCTGACTGCCATGTTTCATTCTGAGATTTCCTGCTTACTCAGATTCTGAACAATTCATAATTCTACAATTAAAATGACCTTTATTTATACCCCACCACCACCACCACCACCAATGCACCTCCACGGAGACCTACCCACCAGAGCTTTACTTTAGACTATCTATCAGGTTCAGGTTCATAAACCTTGTCCCCTCCTCCTCTCCAGCTTAATGCCTCAAAGACCCTCTCCCATACTCTTTTATCCACCATACTTCTAAACCCAAGGTTCCTTCCATTTTAAGCAGTTCCTAAGATAAAATCTCCATGAAGATTAATTGGAAAAAATGTTTTCCTAAATTTTACCCTCAAAATGAAAACCTTTTATCAGTCTTCACTACTCAATAATGCGCACTTTCTCAATATGTATTTGCTTAAAACTGTATTTTTAATTAATTTCTTTCTTTTCCAAACTCTTCTACTGTTTTTGTTTTTTTTTTTGTTTGTTTGTTTTGGTTTTTTTTTTGAGACAGAGTCTCACTCTGTTGCTTGAGCTAGAGTGCTGTGACATCAGCCTAGCTCACAGCAACCTCAAACTCCTGGGCTCAAGGGATTCTGCCTCAGCCTTCCGGGTAGGTGGGACTACAGTCACGTGCCACTGTGCCCAGCTAATTTTTTCTATTTTTAGTTGTTTGGCTAATTTCTTTCTATTTATAGTAGAGACGGGGTCTCGCTCTTGCTCAGGCTAGTCTCGAACTCCTGAGCTCAAGCAATCCTCCTGCCTCGGACTGCCAGAGTGCTAGGATTACAGGCGTGAGCCACCACGCCCAGCCTTCTACTTTTTAATGTATTGTCTTCATGACTATAAAAATATAGTCTATCTTAGATTATGAGCTTCCAGAGATCTGACACCAAACACTAATTCACATGGAATGTATAACACATAATAACAATGCCACACTAGATTAAGTACATTTAATGTTTTTATGCTAAGCTTCTGAATCCCAAATTCTCTCTCTTATGTTTTGTGATTTCAAAGGTCTGATCTGTTATGTCTTGAGAGAGTATATAAAAGTCATAGAAAGGAGACAGAATCACCTAGTGGTTGTGAGCGGGCTCTAGAGTAAGAGCTTGGGATCAAATTCCAATTCAGTTACTACTTATTATCTTAAACCTTAAACGTGTTACTTAAAGCCCTCCAAATTCTGGTTATCTTGTTTGTGAAATAAAGACAATCCAACAGCATCCACCCCAGAAGGTTATTAAGATTAAAATATATAACTTCTCTAAAACAACAGTGATTACTATTCCCAGAGAGCAAGTGATGATATGACCTGATTTGCCTAGGACAGTTCTGATTTACGCCTGTTATCCTAGCATAAATAACTGCTTCTCGCCACCCTCCAAGCTCCTTTACTCTCAAAAGTAACCTCATTCAGATGATAAAATATATAATCCGCTGTGCTAGTTATTGAACTATTTTTTCCGCTACAGCTCCAAACTACTAATCTGCACTCATCTATGTAATACCAGGGCTGGGACTGCGACAGCTACCTTTTCCAGCTGAATTTTTGCTAGGCCTCACTAATAAGAGCACTGGAAGATGGAGACAGGCAGGCAGGAGGGGCAAGGAATCTTGCTGTTTCCTGTTGCCTTGTTGCTCCTGGCCAGCATCCCTGGAGCAACGGCTCTTCACTCCAGCAGTAGCACTCGGTTCCAGCCGCCAGCTTTTTCTCAGCATTCCCACCAGCCTCATCATTCCCCATCAATACTGGTAACACCTACCAGTACCCACTCCTCAAATGTCTGAGTCCCTGCTGCTCTGAACCTCTCCTTCTAGTTTCTAGTAACCACAACCTCTACCTTGTTCCCCCAGGCGCGGGAGTGGTAGCCGCTTCCTGAAGTTACTACCTCTGTCCTCCCTTTCTGCTTTTTTTGCTTCTCCAGTACCAATTTAACCAATTCCTCATATTGCACTCTGTTAAAATATTTAGTTGTGTACTTCCTCCTGTCTGGATCTTGATACTGATGTTATTCAGAGAGGAATGGGATTGGGGAGGAGAGGAGAGGGAGAACTTCTGCTTTTCCTCTATACAATTTTTTTATGTATTACTTATGTGATTCACATTCAATTACATATTGTGGTTTTCAAAATTATTTTCTTTCTTCTTATCGGTCTTCAGAACATTGTAAATAACCTTTGAAGAACACATCACTATTAAATCCCCAAGAGAATTTACTTCCAGAGACTAGCATCAGATGGCTTGTGGAGTTGAGGCCATAGCCACTGTCTACTCTCCACGGACTGTTTGCTAATGTAAGGTCATTAACACTGGCATATCAACTATTAATAAATTGGAAGTGGTGTATAAATTTCCTGCAATAAAGGATTAAATAAGGCAACCACAGTACCTACCTGTGAAGTTGTGATATAACAAATACATATTTGGTCTCTGCCCTTGGTTCCTGGCACACGGCTCCCAAAGCTCTAGGATCTCCATGTCTTTTTGTATGTTAATGAGATGACTGGTGGCTGGGGGTTCCAGGATGGCCTCTGGATAGAGGGGATGCTGGTTGCCAGGGGAGCCACCCATGTGATTAGAGGTTTGAAATTTTCATCCCACCCCCCACCTCTTGGGAGGGGTGAGGAGTGAAGGTTAAGTAGATCACTAATGACCAATGATGTAATCGATCATGGCTACATAATGAGGCCTCCATAAAAACCCCGAAGGACTGGGTTTGGAGCTTTCAATTGCTGAACCTGTGAAGGTGCCTGAAGGGTGGAGAGGGTGCCTGGAGAGAGACATAAAAGCTCTGCAGCCCTTCCCCCATACCTTGCCCTAATGCATCTCTTCTGTATCCTTTGTAATATCTTTTATAATGAACCAGTAAATGTGTCTCCCTGAGTTTTGTAAGCCATCCTAGCAGATTAATCAAGCCTGAGGGGTAGCAGGAACCCCCAATTTATAGCCAGTTGGTCAGGAGCACTGGTCACTTGGGGCTTGTGATTGGCATCTGAAGGGGTGGGGGCAGCCTCGTGGGACTGAGCCCTTAACTTGTGGGACTGACACTATCTCTAGGTAGACAGTGTCAGAATTAAATTGAATTAGAGAACACCGTTAGTTTACGCTGGAAAACCTGGTATCAGAAGTATTGAGTGACTGCGTAGGAGAGGAGGAAAAACACTTTGGTTTTTCTTATCTCTTACACTACCACATACTAAGAGCTTAACAAATGTGTTTTCAATTTCCTCCCCAATACCAACTACCTACCCACCAGTCTTCTGGTCTAAGAGCTGCTAACAGGCACATAGCAGCTTCTTTAGAAAGTAGGCTCTATTGGTTTATAACAAAGGTGAAGGAAAAGATCTTAGTTGACAAATCTCAACCTATCAAAGCTCATCAGGACACCAGAGCATCAAGGAACTAGGAGACTTTCGCAGAAAATATATCTTCTCACATCATGAAATGCCACTGCTTGATCAATATAATTACAATGATAAATATGACAAATATCCACCTCCCTCTTAACAGAAAATACACTTTCTTCATATTGCCACCTCTACTAAGCCAATTTTTTTGGCCTTCCAACTCAACAATTACTGATTAGAAGAAACTTAAAAGTAATTCATATCCTACTACAAGACAAAGCTTTCACAAACATGAAGAGCTGGGGTGAGCACTCTTCCATAACGCACAGTAAGTGTAGAAGAAACAAAAGTATTAGTATCCCAAGGAGGAAGCATTTATATTAAGAACAAAGAAGGTATCTCTGTGACAAAAAAGTAGCTTGAGCTATTTTTCCAATAAAGTGGTAGAAGACTAGCAAACCTAGATTTATTTTTATGTTTTATTCTTTACATTCCTGGAAATCAATATATTTCACGATCAAGACAGAATAAGGGTGACAAAATTTTTAAATTTCAAGCTCTATTTGTTGCCCTGAATATTGTTATTACTGTGATCACTGATTTCATATTCAAAATTTTTACTCTAGGTGAACAATTAACTTGCTTTCTAAATAACTGTTTGAAATGTTACCAGTTTCATTATTGCCTACTGATTTTTTATTAAGCTTCTAGTGGATAATTCTTAATGTAATACTCGAAAAGGCTGACAACATTTAAAGTGCCTCAAATTATACTGTACTTCAAATTTAAAACAAGAAGTCTAAGATCGAAATAGACAACTTTTTTTCCTGAGAGAGCCCATAACAAACAGGGACCAGATTGGGAATGAAAGATGGGTAAGGTACCATTTTTCTATGACCCATCTCCATAACCACTTGTTTCTCCCTAACATACACTTCTACAAGGCAGAAAAGCCCACCAATACCTGCAAAGTCTGTCTCTACTGTTTCCTGGTGAATCACAGCATGCTCCTTCATATAAGTAAAACAGCCTTAAATCATTTCTATGCTTTAGTTTTCTATTTTCATCATTGTGATGTTGAATTGAGTGATAATTATCTTAACAGATCAAAATTCAAAATTTAAATCTTTCACTTAGTCAAGAAGCTAAATGATTTGAACTATATTCATTCAAAGAAGCAAACATTCAAATTGTCATATGTTGATACCAAGAGTTAAAGAATATAATACATGAGGATAAATGGGTTTATCTGCACAGTATTTATTCCCTCCAAACTAAAAGACATGACTCTTAAGAAAGGAATTAGGCCTATATTGAGTCATCCCGTATTGAAACATAGAAAATCAAACTTGATTAAATCTTAGATAATGGAAAAATGTGCTACTCCATTGTTACTCATATTTTAGCTTTTGTTTAAGAAACTAGTAAAAATGTAAAGAGAAGAGATTTAAGAAATACGCTCTTGAGGGTTAACAGATATTAGGAATCGAAATAAAAATTTACCAAATTATAAAATACTAATAAACACTTTATTTATGAAAGTCTGAAAACGTGTGCAGCAAAATAAAAATTACTAATGTGAAGTTAAAAAAAAAATCTTTAAAGAATGCACATCACATGATTCAATTTTTTTAAAACTTTATATAAAAGCTGTATTATAAATACAAAGCTAAACTATTTGAGTACTAATAACACAGTTCATACAAAGAAACTTAACAGTAGTAAAATACAAATACACAAGATGCTTATTTTTGGTCCTTTTGGAAAAAACAACTAAGTTAGCTTCTTTTTTTACATGGCTCCAGGCACAAAAATAGAATATAAGATGGTAACTGCAACATTCTTAGTGTTTATCCTTGCAATTCTTTAAATGTCACCAGTCATAATAGCAATGAACTCCTCTTGATTTACTGTGGTAAAAAAGAAAAAAAATGAAAACAGTCAGAAATACAAGTATCTTACTTTTTCAGAAAATATAACTACCATTTTACAATAAGTATTTCTTAAATTTTATATTATACAAAATTCTTAACAAATCAAGACATAGCTTTTTGCTTTTACTTCTTCGCTAGGAAGCTGAACAAGTTTACTAAACAGAACTTCTTGAATACAAAATAAAATGTGATAAACATTATAAATTAGTATTCGATAATATTAACTGGGGAAAAGATATATAAGTTACCAAAAAAGTCAGTCGTAGTCATAACATTTGTACACACTTGCTAAAACAGTTTAAAAGCATGACATTTTAAATTTCTTAAGTGGTTAAACAACTCTCTTTATAATCTTTATTCTACTAGTTCATTTAGCAAATCCTTCCTTCATAAGTAAGCTTGAACATATTATGCATGTAAATTACAATTCTAAAAAATGAAAATATTAAAACTAGAAAAAAATTTTAAATTTTTAACTTTCACATATGTAAAAGCCTATTTTAAAGAAAAAATTAATTGAAATCAGGCCACCACACTTTAGAAGTATCAACAGAAATGGCAATTTGAAAAGGTACAGATTTAATCTTAATTACCAAGGTAATACAGCAACTATAAAACAGTTGCAAATGCAGAAAATAATCACTGATAAGGACTAATTATTAGTTTACTAAAATTATAAATAAAATTCAGTAAGAACCTTCAATTTATAAAGCATAATGTTTAAGACAGCAACTTAGAAATAAACAGAAAATCAAGATAATCGTATTAAATATAATTTGAAAAACCAATACACATACACACACCAATTAATAAAAGTGTTCAGAAAATACTTCCTCTTTATAAACAGGTGAGTTAATGGGCCCTAAGACTTAATACACACCTTAACGAGGCAAAAGTTATGAATGATAATTTTGATAATGGTAAAAGAACACTACACCGAGACATAAGAGACCTGGATTCTAGTGACAGCTCTCACCTAATTTTCTTCATCTCAAAAACACTCAACAAGATGATATTTTAGGTTATTTCTAACTCTTATATGCCCTAAATGGTAATATATGAAAATACTCCATTGAATCAATCATTTGTAAGTGCCTAGGTGAGTGCCAACACCATACTAGGTGTTGTGTAATATATCAAAACAGACACCAGGCTTCCTATTCTAGAATATATTAAAATTGAAGTGAGGAAAATATTAGATGATATAATAAAATTATTGTTAATTTTCTTAGGTGTAACAATGGTACTATAGTTATAAAAGATAAATTCTTGTTCTTAGTAGATACATACTAAAATATTAGGAAATCAAGTTCTTGCCATACGGAAATTTTCAAATGGTTCAGAAAACAATATACACACCATAGATAAAGGAAATAGAGTAAAATATTAATTACTGACTCTAAGCAGAAGGTACAATGGTGTTCACTGTACTAGTCTAATAATTTTTTGCTACATTTGAGACTGTTCATAATGAAAAGTTAGAAAAACTTAACCAATTAAAAAATGTTGAGGAGATAAAATATTTTCATCAAGAATGAAAAGAATATACTGTACTCGTTCCAGAAACCACATAAAAAAAGTTTCAATAATTATGTTAGTCATATTTTATACCTAAAACAGAGAACATTATATAACATGAAATATGATCTATAACTAAAATAAAAACCAAATACTAGTGTTGGAAAAAAATCCATCATGGTAGGAAAAATCACTACTGATGACAAAAATTCAGGTAAAAGTAAACCATGACTTGGACTCTAAAATAGAAATACAGGATTTGGAAAGGACGTAGAAAGAGAGCTGGGGTGGGAGAATACTATCAGAAACAGTCACAGAAAGAGAATAGTGTATGCCTAGCAAAAATAAGCTATGAGTTAAGAAAAATGAGCTGTCCAGAAGCGTACAGAAGACAATGAATCCCAGAAATCAGTATTAAACATCTACAAGACACTATGACAGACGTGGTGAGAACATACTACAGAATGTATAAAGCCACAATCCCTCTTCCCCAATAAAAAATAAGACTCATATAAAACTTCTGAACAATTTAACAAGTGTGCACCTTCATTTAAGAACCTCAATTTAGGCAATCTAGGCTGAGGCAACTAGACCAAAACAGGAAGCAATCGTGTGTTCTTAAGAAAAAGAGCATAATGAAAATAGCTTTAGAATGATTTGACTAGAAATCATTTTAATAGTGTAACAGAGCCATGATTAAAATATTCAAAATCTGAAAAGTACTTTATGTTTCGTTACTTAAAGATTTAGAACTTCTCAATCTATAAAATTTCAATACTCAAATTTCAAATTAAACTTCATACAGAAGTTCAAAAGCCACAAAACAATTTATTAGTTTTACTATATGTACACATTTTAAAGTATAACAGCATTTCAAAAGTCTCTTAAACTACAGTCAGCCCTCACTATCTACAGGTTCCACATCCATGGATTCAACCAACTGCAGATCAAAAAAGTTGGGGGGAAAAACAATAAAAAATAACAATACGATAAAAATAATACAAATAAAACAATACAGCATAACAACTATTTACACAGTATTTACATTGTATTTGATATTATAAGTAATCTAGAGATGATTTAAACTATACAGGAGGATATGTATAGGTTATATGCAAACAAACACTACACCATTTTATATATAGGACTTGAGAATCCATGGATTTTAGTATCCTTGGGAGGTCCTGGAACCAATCTCCTATGGATTCCCAGGGACAACTCTATTCCATGATTTCATACCTAAAAACATAATATTTAGAAAGCAGAAAGTAGCTAAGGAAATTAAATTAGCTACTTTACTACCAGAGAGCCTTTTAGACAATTAAAAGAGAATCTGTGATATCTATACATTTGGTTTTATAATCTTCTCTATCAACAATATCTTATATCAAGTTCCTGTTATCTAATAAATCTAGCCCAATGTCTAGCTCAAAATAAGCATTTGATAAAACATTTATCGAATCAAATGACTTTCTCTCTACACTGCTTTAACAAAATTTTTCATGAATCAATCATTTCATAGGGTAAATCTTAATACAAGTTGCTAACAATAAGAATTTTAGAGAATTAAGTAGATTAAGTAACTTAGAGACCATCTTGCTTTGAAAGGGAAAACAAATTTTAGCACTGGAAGTGTCAGATGAATGAGTTGCTAATACACTGCTTCCTGTAATAGTATGCAATTTTTAAAACTCCATAAACATACAAGCCTAGATAATATTTTACTTTACAGCCCAAGAGGCAACACAGCATATTTAAAAGCATGTTCTTCGTCATTATGGAGATCCGAGTTTGAGTTCCGACTCTGCCATGTATAGTATTAACTTTGTGATAACTTTGGGCAGGTTATTAATCTCTCAAAGCTTTAGTTTCCTCATCTTTATATGCATCTGTCCTATGCTTAAATAGGTATAATACTTTATCCACTTTACAAAAGTTATGAAAATTAAGTGACATAATTCACAATGTAACATGCTAAGCACATACCCAACATGTAGTAACTGTTAAATAAATGCTCACAATCTTCACCACTATTTAAAAGATGATCCACTTTAGTATTTTAAATGTTTTCATTTTTCCAAAAAGACATATACTGTGTTTTACGTATCTTGGGGGAGAGGGTGATACCTTCTATCATTACCACGCTTTATGTCTACCTTGTAGTATATCGTATTTACCTTTAACTCTATATTCACCATGTTTATTATTCTATACATACAATAAAATAATAAATGTTTTCATTGCTCTTAAGATACTGAAAAGCACAATTACAAAGACAGAAGAATTACTAAACTCCACAAAAAAGGCAGCAAAGTATAATCTTTAGCAATTTAACATACAAAGAAAGCAGCATGTATCTCTAAACAAAACTTGGTTTTTGGCCAAAAGAATACATATTATGTGTACGAAACTATCAAAACAGTTTGTTCCTTTAAATGCCATGGGCCCTCCATGCAAGTTTCATAATTCATACAAATATCTTTAGGAGAGGGTTTTGAGAAAAAGATGTTTCATATGTACCTGGGAGAATGAATTACATTTTGGCAGACAGAAATTGGCAATTAGAGCATTCTAAGATTAAGGAACTGCGTGACAGAAGGCACAGCATAAAAAACGTGTTGTCAGGATAGAGTATTTTGTCAAAGTATGTAAATATGGGAGGTGAAGGTTAAGGTAGAAAAGTGGAATACAGTAGGAAATTATTTTGGGTGGGACAGATCATAGAAGGCTTTAAAGTTTACTGTGTAAGCAGTGAAGAATCATTCTAAGTGTTTAAACACAAAAATGATATCATAAAATCGGCATTTTAAGGAAAAGAATGCTATCAATAGACAGAAGAAGAGATTAGAGACTTATACGCTTAGAGGGTAATTAAATGGAGGCTTAGCGAGATTGCAAAGTGAAGGTAAGAACCACATCTGCCTTTTTCATGATTTAGAACAAGTCAGCACACAGGACACTGCATCCACTAGGCAGCCAAGGAAACGATAAATGAGGCCATTATAACATTTCTAATTAGAAATTAGGGCTTGAACTAAGATAGTCACAATGGACAAAGAAAAAAAAAAGGATTCAAAATATTCAAAGGGCAAAAATCAACAAAATTTAGTACTAGTTTATAAGTATATGCAGGTTGAAAGAGAATGCATTAAATAATGAAATTTTACTGCGTGGCTGAATTTTTGGTGATGTTTTTATCTTTAGAGAAAAAGTAAAGTAACTTCTTGAAGTACAAAACCTCATACTATAATATGTATAATTGGTTTTAAACATCTACTTCTAAATTGAATATATAAAATATTTATGCAAAAAGCCCATTACAAGAAGTGATAAGTTTACAAAGGGTCTTGAAAGTTCTTTGGTTTTAGAAAAATTTATTATATGTGTAGCATCAGGAATATTTAGAAAAGATGTTTTACTCAAAACTTACTTTCTCCATCGCCATCTTTATCGAATTCCTCTATCATAGCTCGGAGTTCTTCATCACTCATGTTTTCACCCAATTCTCTGGCAACGCGCCGCAAATTCCTCAAGCTTATTTTACCTGAATCATCATCATCAAATAGTTTAAATGCCTTCAGTATTTCTTCATGTGGATCTCTTTCCAATATCCAGTCTGTCACTACAGTTAAAAAAAATGTAAAAAGTAAACCTCCATGAATAATCACAAAGGCATTTATTTATGAAATTAACTAAATACTAGACAAGAATTAAAGCTATCAATCTGTCAACATTTAGTCCAACAATAAAATGTCAAATTAGATCCCCAAAACCCAAAGAAATTAGAAAAGCCAGATCCATATTTTAAATTGTAACCTTTTTATTATCAATTATTTGTCTTTTATACAAAAGCAAAAACTACATCATATAAAAGCAAAAAAAAGGACCATATTTATACCATATTTACTTAAGGGATACTACTATCAAGAATTGTACTAGGCTCTACTGACATTAAGCACACAAGTCTAGGAGTGTGTGACCTAGTTGTAGAGAGAGATACCAACAAAATAATTAAAGTTAACTAGATAAAAGCTGTTTGCTGGTTAAACTTAATACTAACACTGATTCTTCCTCAAATTTAATGCAACTCAAACAACAAAAAACACAAAAGCTGAGAAGTTAACAAAAAAATACTGCCATCGCTGATACAGGCACAATCTCAGACAGTAGATGAAAATTCCACTGATATCTTCAAGATTAGAAGAACCTCTTGGTTTTCCAAAATGTGGAAAATAATAAAAAGGCTTGAATCTGATTATAGTAATAAAGCCACAAGAAAAAAAAGAAAATCACAACTCTGGAAAGGAGGTCTCTCTAAAGTCTCACCATTTTGTTCGGAAAGATAACTTTCAGACCACTAACTCCAAATAAATGTGAGTAATTTCAAACCTTAACAGTAATATATTTTAATTTATATCTTAACATAATAAATATATAACAATATATTAATAGTAAACTTAAATATTTTTGATTTGACCAATCTTTAATCAATAGCCACAACAAAGATTGAAGTAAAAATCCATGGTATAAGATTTTTTAACTTACTAGATAAAATTCTAAAGCTATCTAAAGTAATATTACATGCTATCTACCACTACAAGAATAGGTATTTATTACTTTTGCTCTGCCATTAAAAATAACTCAGTCCTGTTAAAGGTTACAAAATCATTACGAAATAGCAACTGCTTATAGATGGAAAGTACTAGAATGTTTAATGAACCCAGAATGAAAAAAAAATACAATTCAAGTCTCCAACAAGTTATTGTTTTGCTGCTGTTTCTTCCATAGTTGGTTGAATAAGCACCACCTATTCAAGCTAATATTAGACCATCGACTCATATACTCAACAGTTTTCTTTTATCCATTAATTTTATCCAGAAAGTCTTCCAAGTAACTAATTGAAGTATATTACTATACGTATGCAAATCATCAAGGCTCATAAATATTCAGTCAAAAAGGAGCTGGCATATCTACAGCCATAACACCAAAATAAAATACCACACTTAACTGTATGGCTCATACTCAACTCATTTTGAATTTAGTCCCAACAAAAAAGCAGGACAAGGAAAAAAAGTGTTAAGAAATTTTCTTCACCAATTAAATAATTTACATGACAGGTGAACCAAAAAAGCAGCTTGCTGAAAGTATTAATGTACTTAAAGAAGCAACAGGGTGATCTGGGGAACAGATGGGGCTCCAAGATGTATAAATTCTTATCCCACTGGTGCTCTGTGTTAGTTATTTCAGATTTATGTGTCTATATAATCTTTTATCAATACTTTCCATTAAAATGCAGCTTTTATTGGGAATTATAAGTGTTCATCATTCTGGACAGCTAAAACATTACCTAGTTTATAACTTTATGATGACTCTCCTCAATGCCTTCATGTTTTATTCAGGTTCTACAAAGTAGAATTTAATTACAAGAAATATATTTATTTTCAACAAAAATAAGTCCATTGACATAGGGGCAGTTAAGGTGTGTTCATCTATTCCACAAAACTCCAAATTTCTGTCCATGTAACTTCATTTTCAAATGATTTAACTGTACTATCAGAAATGTATTTCATGGGACCTTTCACATATAAAAATTGCTTAAGATAGGAAATTCAAAAACATCGCATTAAAACTAAATTAAAAATCTTTAAAAGTAATGCTAGAAAATAAGGATTCAACTATTTAATACATTTCTCACTGCCTTTTGGAAATTTCTATCCAAACATACCACAATCACTTTAAACTCAGCATGCTGGAATACAAACTCCTTCCACTATCACCATAATAGCTGTAGCTGCCTCTTCCACCTTCACCGCCGCAAAAGATAATAGCATTATTAACAGCTAGTATCCCATATTTGAAAAGTATGAATCATTCTCGATCCCGTAAACCTAATGAGTGATTAGGTCCTATAGCTCTGAGAATACTGTCTTTTTTTAAATTCTTAAGTGTATTCCTTTTCTTTTCATCATCACCATCCTCAGCATAAAAAATCCAGTATTTTTTTGTCTGCAGTCTCTCTCCCCTCCACCCATCTTCAATACTCTCATCAGTTATCTTTCTAAAACATAACATATCCCCTTCCTCAAAAATTGTCAATGATCCTCTGCTAAAATCAAAACTCTATAAATTATGCAAGATTTTACCAATCTGGCCCAATCCTACCTTTCCAGTCATTTCCCTATCCTCTAGCCCAGGGGACAACCTGAAGTTTCCCAAACATGCTACACTTCTGGTACCATCCTTTGTTGTTGCTGTTTTCTACGCCTGGAATGCCTTGTCTCTACTCCTTCTGTAATTTCTCCTTGGAATGATATCCTATACACATTCCCAAAGGCCTTAATTTAAAATCTCCTCTGTAAAGTGTCCTTCAATTCCTCTAGATCGGGGATTAACAAATCTTTCCTGCAAAAGGTCAGAAAGTAAATATTTATGCTTTACAGAGGGTCATAAGGTCTCTATCTAAACTCACTCTGCCATAGTAGCACAAAATCAGCATAAAGGAATGGGTATGGTGGTAAACTGGCAGCAGCCAAATTTGGCCCAAGGCTATAGTTTGCTGACTCCTGTTCTAGACAAAATTACAATTTATCCCATAGTACCACTGCGTGTTGTCACCTATAGTTAAATTTTAAGCTCTCTGAAAGAAAAACCTTTTAGAAACTTTTAATTAATTCCCCTTCCTCATGCCAGCACAGTACCTCATGCCAAAAAATTCGGTGTTTGTTATATAAATAAGCAAAATGAAGAAAATAATACAATGTTCTATATAGGCAATTAAATAAGTAGTACATGATAAAAATAGATGGAATACAAACATTTGACTTATCTTGGTCTGTCTTTAAAGACAGTAATTCCTAAAACACCTATGTTACTCATTAGCCTCAGCCTACCTTAACTCTAAACTTACATTAAGTTTATCCTAATGCTCTTTTCCAGGATTGGGAAGAATCTAGTTAAGTGACAAACTTCATCCAGATATATGTGTAGGACAGCATCCTTAGGCAATAATAGATGGTACATAAAACTAAGACTCAAATGAGTCACCTGTCCCAAAGTATAAAATACATATTAATCTGTGGTCAGTTATTGATTAAAAATAATCAATAAATAGGGGAATACATAGTTTAGGTGGCATGGGACTCTGATCTCTGCTAATAAAAATCACAGTTTGAAAATTGTACTCATCTAAGATGAAATAATTTATTTTGTAAAATTATTGATGATGATACGGTACTTAAAATAGCCTTCAACTATGAAATAAAGACAATGAGAAAAATATACAACACAGAATAGAATACGTTTTATGTCCTAGTGATGTACATGATTATTTCCATTCACTGAAACAAATGAAACAAAGACTATTTTTTAAAGTAATAAATAATAGCAAACAGCAGCACTTACAATATGCTAGGCCCTTTTCTAACCACTTTACATATCATTAACTTATTTAATCCTCACAAGTACCTTGATAGAGAGTAAACTATCCCCATTTTATAGTTGAAAATGAGGCACAGAGAAGTAAAATGACCAAGTTACACTGAAATAAAGTGGCAAAAACAAGATCTGAATCCAGGGAATTGACCAAGTTAGTCCATGCTAAACCACTACACAGTGAACTAGTGTACCTTAATTATAGTTCTTTCCTAACAGTATCATTTCCACTATATTCTAACACCGTATTTCTATAAATAAACAATCTAGATTGAAACTTGAAATATTATGATCATAAACCCCAAGAGAGCATCCATACTGGGAGAATAAAGGTGGCTCTCTCCCTCTCATAATAATTCTACAAATTAGAGGAAAAAAAGAATATGCTCCCAAAAGGGACAAGTTGTCTTTCTAAACAGTAATCTATTAGTTCCTAAACTGAGACTCTTCTGTGCTGTGGTTTCTTTCTCTTAGGTTTATCATTTACTTTCCATATCCTCTGCTTTTGGTTTGAGCTTTCAAATTAAAAAAAAAAAAAAAAAAACACGCAATGACTAATGATATGAATGTAATTTTCCTCTGTCTACTAATTGCCATTTCCTTTTGCTTCCCATATTGCTTCTTACTGAATATTTAAAATAAGGGGTTTGTGTATGCATAATTGAATTTGTTTTCAAATTTTTTAAATATCTTAAAATAATTATATGATATGCTTATATCATGACCCATGGGTTTAGAGAAATAACTTAATAGAAATAAACCTGAATATTTATACATTTTGTATATAATATTGTAGGCAATATGTTTAAGTTATAATACCAATGTCCTTGCCTTCCAGAATCCCCTATTGTGAAAAAGCCTCCTCTATATATGCTATAAATAATTCCCTAAAATCAACTGTACAAAAATTTAACCATATTAAGCCTATGATACATTTTCAGCTGGTGGTTCTAAAATTTTTTCTCCTGCTTCGTCTGCCAACTGCCTCCTTCACTACAGCCCTCTCCCTACTCTTAAACAGATGACTTTATTCACTGAGATCAAGGTCATCCAGAGTATGTAGCCCCTCATAAACTTTGTCAACCTGAAGGCATGTGTTTCATCTATAGCCAAAGATACTAACAGCTACCAGTTCCTCCTCTCCCACTTTGCCAACAAAAATCACATACCAGAAAGGTCTTGGGAAATATTTTCCAAACAGCAGGATACCAAATTCTCTGTTTTACTAAACGAAAATAATTTATTTATCACCTTCCTAGTTTTACCACATAACATAAATACACATAACTTGGAAACCCATCTTTCCATAAAAAGCTACACAATAGTTCCTAGGTTAGAATCTTCAGAACAAAACAAAAGACAAAACTATGTATCTGACAGCAAAGCTATTATTTTTTATTTGAATATCAGGGAAAAAAGAATACCAAAAAAGCCTGAATAAGAGCCACATTATACACGAATATTCAGTAATGAAATTCCATAACCCAGAGAATTAAAAAAAATAACTGATATTAACCAGATAAATTTCCTAACAACTGCTGATTACAAAGACCATTAAAATACACACCAACTTCATTAAAATCTTCAAAGGTGATTTTCCCTGTGGCTTCTCTGTCATAATCTTTAAGAATCTTCAGTACATCAGCCTTTTTTACATCAAACCCCAAGGCTCTCATTGCCACCTTTTGGATTAAAAGGGAAAAGCAAATTATAAAGCACTGTTGTACGAAAGAAGTGATTTCCAGTTCTTAAGTTTTTATATCTTAAGAGATGACAACACATTAATATTAAAAATATAATTCTTCTGTATGTTTTACAACTCTAAAAGAACAAAGCAATGGTGTAATTTTTTTCCACTAGTGCAATTAAACAAAAATTTTTTCATTTAGATATTCTTTTTGTAGGACAAAATAATCAACAAGTATTTACAGAATACACTATAATGCACTGACTTAATGCACAGATAATTTAAACAAGCTATTTGTTCTCAAGGGATTAATAACAATAGGAAAAAGACATGGCATAAATATTAAAGCGTTTTATGATAGAAGAGATAAAAACATTAAAATAAGAACTACCATCAGACCCTAAATGATTAGTTATCAAGTAAGTAGTCTAAGGACCCTTAGAGAAAAAAGAGATATTGTTACTAGTAACAGGGAACGAGAGACATGTAACTGGTTAAAGAAGCCTTATTTGGAGAGATTCACCTTGTTCCCCATGGACAGAGGAAGAAGACTAATAGGGCATTCAGAAAGGATGATGGGTATTCAAACAGATACTGAAACAAAGAATAGATCTGAGGGACCTCATCTGAATGGGGAAAGTACAGGAAGAAGAAAGCAATTAGCAAATGAAAAGGAGATGGTAACAAAAGTGTAGAGAGCATTCAATAGAAAGCAAGGAAACTGAACTTATGTAGTAAGCAATGAGGAGTCAGTAAAGATTTATGAGCAATGAACAATATGGTGAAAGAATTTTAGAAAGATCTAAATCTAATGACAGTGTACAAGGTGAACTAGGGGTGGAGAAACCATTTAGGAAGCTACAGGTATGAAATAAGGTCCCAAACCAAGATAGTCAATGGTAACAAATGGAGGCGACATCATAAAGGAAGAACTGATCAAATCTGGGTAACTAAAAAAACAGTGGGAAAAGAGCACTAAAGAGGACTGTAAGATTGAGAAAGCTAAACTTACAGGCCTATTATTGCTTTTAGACATTCTATCCTTCATTGCATAGTTCTTACTAGGACTTCTTATGCTTAAAGTCCCTTATAAAGTCACCAAAATTCAAACTATCAAATAAATATTTGCATTCACCTATCCATTAAGGCTACTAAAAATCTCAAAATGCTCTTTCCCACTGTACTGAATCAAAGACCTATACAACCCTAAAAACCAATTTCTCCTTGTATCTTCTTTATAAATAATTCTAGGCCTTAAAGCTGACATTTTTACCCATTAGCATGTGACAGCACTCATGTTGTTTGCACCATCGAAAAGTAAATTGAGGCTGTTTTACTAACTTGTTCAAATTAAAACATTTAAAGACAAATAACCATCTCCCAATCTGGAAAAACTATGAGTCACCAAACAAAAACAAAAACAACAGTGGGAAGAACATGGTAAGAACAGTTTAAATTCCATAGTTTCAAATCCTTTCATTATGTGAATGAAAAATAAGCACCTTCCATAGGAATGTATTTTTACATTTAAAATACTATTCACTTTACCATGTGAAAAAGATTTTCTGAAAGCTATGTTAGGGGTTCTATTCTGTTTTATTATAGCATCTAACTGTGAATGCTTAAAATGGCTTCATAGTTCCAAAACCAGTTTAGTTAAAATAAGTATTTAAAGCAACTGTCAAAATGCAAATCATTTAAACAGAGAAATATATATTCCAAAGTACATTACCTTTAATTCATGATAATCTATTGCTTCATCTTTGTCTGTATCAAATAACTCAAAAGCATCTTTAATTTCTTGTTTCTGTTCCTCAGTGAGTTCTCTTCTTTTTTTCCTCTTAGTTTTGTCTACTGCAAGCTCACTTCTATGAAATGTAAAGAAAAAATACTTTAGTCCACTTTAATTCTAATCTCTTATACAAATTAGCCAACGAATAATTTTCTAAATTTCAAACAAGGAAGTATTTTGGCAAAAGATAAAGAAACTTTCCCCATATGAGTCAATGCCCTGCTCATTCCATAATCTAAACTGCTATATATTTGCACTTCCCAAAACAGAAGAGTGTTACACGTTATTGTTAAAAGACATGATGATCAAACTTTTCCTCTTCCCAGCTTTGTGTTTATTCCCACTAATATTACTGTGGAAGAAACAAGTACTATGAATAAGAAATATTACTTTTATGTCAGAAACCTCAACCAAAAAATAAAGCACTCATTATATGCATCATTCTACAAGAGTATAAAAATAAACCCTCCAAATGACTTCACAGAATTCATAATTGATCACTATATATTTGGTTTACTTTTGATAGCCCTTATAATTAAGTTTTTAAAATTACTACAAAAAAGAAATCATAATTTATTAACTTATAAAGTATCCTCACATTGTAGGTTCAAAATGGTTTCAGATTACATGTTTCTAACAGTTTGGCACTTTATTTTTAATCTCCTCTACTGATATTAACAAATCATCCAAAATATTAATGAGTCTGAACACAAGATATCATGAATATTAAATGCCACAAATAGTACATATTTGTACTTAATTCTATATAATAACGTCAAGAGTCTTGCAAGTCTCACTTGACATGTAAATTACATAACAAACTCATAACAAACTTTGGAGCTTAAAGAAAATAAGCAAAATTATTTTAGAGCCAGAAATGTCTTTCTTAAACGCTGACCATCTAACAGTGCTCCAAATTTTTAAATGGGGGTGCAACACTTGCATAAGAATGAGTTTTTAAACACAGACTCCTGTAAAACTTTCAAACGTAAAAACCAGTTGACTGTCTTAAAACACAAGCTATCTATTTGCGTTTGAAAGTCTAAAAGTGTTTGGGTCTCCGAATCTACAAAAAAAAAAAAAAAAAAAAAAAATGGCTATAAAGTGACCAGCAGGTGAAGTATAATAAATCCGAAGAAGACCTTTCTTTCACAAGAGACCTGACTTGGCACAAACTTGGGTATTTCCAGAGTCAGTCATTCCCTTCCCACGACTCCGAGAGGCCAAGTCCGGAACCGACAAACTGGCCCTATCCAAGATGTACCACGATTATCCCTTAGCAGAACACGAAACTTTTTTTAGAGTGCCGTAACTACATAGATATTTTTAAGGTACAAAGTCTACATAGGGGGAGGGGGCAACAGAGGGTAGAGGTTAGAACTGAATGAAAGATAAAGAAATTCAAGAAACAGGAAATACAAGAGAGAGATGGCCAGTTGAAGTCACTAAAACAGGTCTCCGGTTAAACGGTAAAGCAGGGCCCTTGGAGAAGTGCACGGAAAACTTCTGTGTTATTTCCGAAATTTACAGGTGAGTGATTACATTAGCACCAGTGCAGCTGAGGCAAGGCCCTAGTCCGGCCACGAAGAACTGAATGAAAGGATGCTACGCGGCCTGATTTCTCACACTAGCACTGACTAGAAACCTCGCGATATTTCACTGCCACCTCGCTCGCACCTAAGGCCTTTTTGGTGGTCCAAAGCCCAACGTGCTAAACGACCACCTCAGCTGAGGTGTACTGGGCTCGTCACCCGCAGGGCGCCAGAGCCCTTAGGGAGGAGGATCCGCGCAGGTTGCCCTAGGCTCCTTTCCGTGGACCCAAACTACACCCCCCTTCTTGCCTCGGCCACAAAAGGCCTCCCTTCCACACACACCCGCCCTGGGTCCCGCTCCGGGGTATGGAGAGCATTGCCGCCTCCTCATTACCGACCTCAGAGCTAAACTCATTTTCTCTTCGGACAAAGACGTTCTTCTCAAGAACAATTTTTAACCCCTACCCAAAGCAGCAAGACTTCCACAAGCCGTTCAACAGACACAAACGACCTCAGTGGCCGCAAGGACCTCCCACATGATAGGCACTTATGAGCTGGATTGGTTGAAAAATCGCTGAAGTTCTGCCCAGTAGGGCGGAAGCTTCACTAGTCCCCTGTTTTCATTGGGTAGGCTTTGCGTCAATCAAGGAAATTTTTCTGCCCTCCTTTCTGGCTGCCCCTCCCGGCCTTTGGATTGGCCGGATGCCTTTTCCCCGAATCCTTTGCGGGGCCGGCCTCTGAATCCCACCGTAGCGGTTCAGGAGATGGCTGCTGAACTTTTCCTCGCGTGTGAAGGCCTGCGACTGTGGGCGAGTGTCTGGAGACTAGGCGGACACCTTCGAGTGTGGGACGAGGAGGGACACGCCGCAGACTATCCTCTGGCTAGAAAGAGCGAGTAGCTGGGGAACGAGGTCTGAGAAACTTAACTCTGCTGTGTTCTAAAACTTTGGATGGCCTGTGGACCTGGGGAATTCATTCGAAACACAAATTTAAATGTCCTTTTCTCCATTCTAATTTCAGTAAATGTGAATCTCCATCTTTCCCCCCTTACAAGCGGTCCAAGTGATTCTGAAGCAGGTGCTGTGGATTATACTTGGATTATCACAGGGTTAGGTTATTAGGCTGTTTACAGGGAAACTGTATCTAAACCGCCCTTTCCTCCCCTTTTCCTCTTTTGAACTGTTCAGAACCTATTTGTTTGCTTCTGTACCTTATTTTACAGTGCTATAACCTGTTTATACACATTTTTGCTGCTAAACCGGGTCACCTGAAGGTCACTCAACATATTAACTTGGATAGTTAATATGTTCACTTGTCTCTTACTTGGCTGAATTTCTTGAAGGCCAGGTTTATATCCTCCATTTAACGCTATTCCTTGTGCCTAGTAAAATGACTGGTGCACAGGTGCTCAATAAATAATTGTTGCATTGAATGGAATCTTGCCATGAAAAGTCAAAAAGTACTGAACTAAGCTGCGGACCTCATAAACAGGAATAAAATATCCAGAAGGCGGGAGTCGAAGGGGAGGGAGAGGATATATAAATACTATATGTATAAGGAATGTATATGAAGGTTTGGAGAAGGAAAAGAACACGGCAATGTAGAGGGCTTCTTAAAGGAGGTAGCGTATATGTTAGGCGTAGAAGGATAAGCTAAATTTAGATAAGTAAAGATAGTATGATAGAATGAAGCTAAAAATTAATAACTAAGGGATAGCACTCCCAAAAAAACAAAAGTAGAAAACTTTAAATTTTAAAGTACCTTTATAAATGACCTTTAAGTCTAAACGGAAAGAAAAATGCAGTTGCACACTAGAACTTAAAGACATTCCAAAAGCTGTATGTTAAAGTGTTAAGATATAGACCAAGCTGTAGGAGAAAATCATTTTAATTAGAATGAAAATAATCCATTTATTTGAAGATGTTAGAACTGAAGAACAAAATAAACTACTTAAATTAGGAGGAAGAAATTACCTGTGATAAAAAAGCAACAACAACCGGCCAGGCGAGGTGGCTCAGGCCTGTAATCCTAGCACTCTGGGAGGCTGAGGCGGGCGGATTGTTTGAGCTCAGGAGTCAGAGACCAGTCTGAGCAAGAGCGAGACCCCGCATCTACTAAAGTTAGAAAGAAATTAATCGGACAACTAAAAATATATAGAAAAAATTAGCCGGGCATGGTGGCACATGCCTGTAGTCCCAGCTACTCGGGAGTCTGAGGCTGTAGGATCACTTGAGCCCAGGAGTTTGAGGTTGCTGTGAGCTAGGCTGACGCCACGGGCACTCACTGTAGCCCCAGCAAAAGAGTGAGACTCTTGTCTCAAAAAAAAAAAAAAAAAAGCAACAACAAAATAAATAGAAAAATTTTTTAAAGGAAATTGATAAAATTAAATAGTATGAAGCTCGTTCTTGGCAACAGCAGTAAAATTCTCAGATTTATGGGAAGTGTAACAAGAAAGAGAATAGTGCCACTAATAATTTTGGTAGTTTGAAAGGTTTAAAAATTATTAAAATGCTTTACACAGTTTCATGCTGCCAATAAACATTAATGCAAAATGAAATAGTCACATTTTAAGGAAAACAAAGATAATGCAAAAAAAAAAGATGGAAAACTGAATAGGGTCAGTAACTAGACAGTACTGAAAAAAATATATACCAAAGTTCTGTACCCTCAAAAAGCATCCAGCCCACTTCTTAGCTTAATTTTTGAAGCTAGCACAACCTTCAGGATCCTAAAAAACATCCAGAATCACTCAATGTAAGCTCAGTGGTGACAGAGTCTATGCATGTTGCTTACCATGGTATCCTGACTGCCTGGCTGATATTTGATGTTCATTTGTGAATATATGTGCAAAACTCCTAGATGTTAGCAAAATCAATTTGATATTGTCTTGAGCATTTATCTATAACCAAATAGTTTACTTTTAATATGCAAAGATAATTCAAAATAGAAATCCACATTAAATACAATACTAGGGTAAAGAAGATCTCCCATCCAAGTACTAACCAGGCCTGACCCTGCTTAACTTTCAAGATAAGATGGGATCAGGCACATCCAGGGTGGTATGGCTATAGACTAGGGAGATTTTAAATGTGAAATAGAGAACTTATTTTTAAAGAAAATGAATGAACTTCTTAGAAAGATGAAAGATTTAAAAGACCACAGATGTTTATAGCAGCTTTATTCATAATTGCCAAAACTTGGAAGCAACCAAGAAGTCCTTCAGTAGGTGAATGGATAAACAGTAGTACATCCAGACAATAGAATATTATTCAGTTCTAAAAAGAAAAGAACTATCAAGCCGTAAAAAGACATGAAGGAAACTTAAATGCATATTACTAAGTGAAAGAAGCCAATCTGAAAAGGCCACATACTGTATGATTCCAACTATAATGACATGCTGGAAAAGACTATGGAGACAGTAAAAAGATGAGGGGTTAGGGAGAGAGAAATAGAACACAGGGTTTTTAAGGCAGTGCAACTATTAGACTATAATGGTAGACAGATGTCATACATTTGTCAAAAGCCAAGGAACATACAACACCAAGAGTGAATCTTAATGTAAACTATGGACTTTGGATGATATAATTCATCAATGTAGGTTTGTCAATTGTAATAAATGTACCTCTCTCGTGCGAGATGTTGATAGTAGGAGAGGTTGTGCATGTGTAAGAGCAGGGGATACATACGCTCCCTGAACTTTCTGCCCAGTTTTTCTGTGAATCTAAAACTGTTCTAAACAATAAAGTCTATTTTTTTAAAAAGATAAAAAGACCATTAGAGTATTTAAAATTGGTTACCTCTGGGAAATGGGACACTGATTTCCTATTCCAATTGAGGCCTGTTGCTTTTTAGGCCTGTTAAACAATAGTGTAACTCTTCATTGGATTCCTAGGTTAAACCCACCATTTCTCATATTTTACATCTTTATCTTGTTACTATGTTTCACTCTTGCTTTGCTGGAGTATATCTTCAGGAAACTCAGAAATGGTATATGACAGGTGAACTTTCTGAATTACTTATTTTGTTCCCATAATTGTTTTCACAGTTGAAATGAAAAATGGAAATGAATGAGGCAGGTGACTATTTTCCTCCTGAACTATATTTAATATGCTATGTCTATGAATTACTTTGATAAAAATGCAAAGTGGAAGAAAAAAATGTATTTGACAAAATGTATTCTACCATCCATTGGGAAAATAAAGTTAGATCCACACTTCAAATTTTGTATCAAAATATATTCAAGACAATCTAAAAGTTTAACTGTAAGAAATTAAATTATTAAAACAACATATAACTATTTTTATATCTTGGATTTTAAAAAGATTTCCTTAGCATAATTACCAAAATCAGAACCCAGAAAAGAATGATAGATTTGACTACACAAAAATGTAGAGTTTATATATGTTTTTAAATAAAATACATGCCACACTATATAACCAGTGGTTGACTCTAGAGAAAACAATGGGAATTGGATAAGGGATCAGGAAAGACCTTCAGTGGCAATGATTTCTTAATTATGACACTAAAAGCCCAGACAACAAAAGAAAAAAATAGATAAATTGGATTTCATCAAAACTATTTGGGGCAGCAAAATTGGAAAGGCAACCCACATGGGACAATGGGAGAAAATATTTGCAAATTATATATCTAATAAAGGACTAATAATATTTGGACTATATAAAGAACAAAATAACAAGCAACCCAATTAAAAAATAGGCAAAGGACTTAAATAGACATTTATCCAAGGAAGATACACGTATGACCAATAAGGGCATGAAAAGATGCTCAACATCACTCACTAATCCCTAGGGAAATACAAATCAAAACCACAATAAAATACCACTTCACACTCCACACCCATAAAAACAAACAAACAAAATTTGAAAATACCAAGTGTTGGTGAGGATGCAAAGAAATTGGAACCCTTGTGCATTGCAGGTGTGAGTGTAAAATGGTACAGCTGTTGTGGAAAACAAAATGGTGGTTCCTCAAAAAATACATGTGATCCAGCAATTCCACTTCTAGGTATACAGCCAAAAGAAATGAAAACAGAGACTCAGATAGTTGCACACCCATCTTTGCAGCAGCATTATTCACAAACGCCAAAAGGTAGAAACAACCCAAAGGTCTGTTGACAGATGAATGAATAAACAAAACATGGCATAGGAATGGCATATTATCCAGCCTTTAAAAGGAATGAAATCCTAATAACATGCTTCAACATGGATGAATCTTGAAAACATTATGCTAAGTGAAATAAGCCAGACACAAAAGAACAAATACTGTATCAGGTCACTTACATGAGGTACCTAGAATAGGCAAATTCATAGGGACAAAAAGTATTAGTAATAGAGTGGTACTTACCAGGGGCTGGGAGAAGGGGGAGTGGGGAGTTACTGTTTAATGGGTACCAAGTTTCAGTTTGAGATTAAGAAAATATAGGACATAGAGGAACCACTTTCAAAACAAAAGGGACACCGTAAGGAAACAATCAAAATCAGAAAGTAAAACATTCTGTAGGAATTGGCCATTCCCTTCAATAAGCCATTGCATGAAGAAAGGCACTAACCTAGATTAAAAGGGATTTAAAGATATTACAACTAGATAGACTGTCTTGTCTTAGAGTATATACTGATTTGGACAAAGTAGCTGTAAAAGACATTATGGAAACAACTGAGGAAATTTGAATATGGAGAATTAGATGATATAAAAATTATTAATAATTTTGCCAGGCATTTTAATAATATTTTGTCCATATGTGAAAGAGTTCTCTTTTTCTTAGAGATGCAAACTGAAGTGTTCAGAGGTGAAATGTTCAAAATGTCTATAATTTACTTTAAAATGGTCTGTATACAAAATAATAGTTAAAAAATTAAAAGGTACAATGATAAATTCTATAAAGAAAGTAAGTCAGGAGAAAGAAATGGGAGATGACCGAGGTTGAGTACTGTGGATTTGGGAAGGTCTCTGAGAAAGTGACAATTGAGCTGAGATGTTAAATGATTGCCAGCTATGTCAGTTCAGGTCCTCCAAGGTCGGCATGATAGGATTGGTTTTAAAAGAGACTAGGAAGCACCTGTGAAGGATAAAGGTGTGGCAAGCAGGAGAACACGTAGGAGAATCTTCAGACCACAATGTGGTTCTGACACCTGAGAAAGGAGAGCTGGAGGGAAGGGGGGTTGGATAGGAAGAGCTTCAGAGTGCAGCACAGTTGTGAGAAAATCTCAGGCCAATGAGGAGCCCAGAGCAAAAATTGCCCTTTTGCAGCGGTCCTCAAACTTTTTGGCACCAGGTACATGGAAGACAATTTTTCCACAGGGAAAGCTGGGAGGATGTAGTCAGAGTACAGGTGTTAATGCCAGTGATGGGGAGTGGCTGTAATTACAGATGAAGCTTCACTAGCTTATCTGGTGCTCACCTTCTGCTTTGTGGCCTGGTTCCTAACAGGCCATGGACCGGTACCGGTCTGCAGCCTGGGGGTTGGGGACCACAGCTTTAGAGGACTCCTGTGTCAGGCAGGAGTGGCCCAGCTCTGGTATCTCCACTCACCATCCCCAGTGACTGTGCTCAGTCATTGGCTGGGTGCAGCCCAGGGTTAGGTGCAGCCTCAGCATGAATGCTGAGGTGGATCTGAAGGCACAGTCACTAGAAGAGGGTAACTCCGCGCCTCACAGCAGGTTCTCTCCAAGGAGAGCTGAGCAGTCGGCCTTCGCTGCTGTCCCTCCAGCCCTGCAAAGCTCTGGAGGGAGAACATATCAAGAGGATGAAAAGGCAAAGGCAAGGCCCTAAGATAGGAAAAAAGTTGGCATATTTGAGAAAGACCAAAAATTTAAGTAAGTTTGAAGCATAACGAGAGTAGCAAAATGGTACAAAAAGTCAGATTAAAAGCAGAGTCCTGATCATATGGAGCCTAATAGATCATGATGAGGGGCTAAATTTGTTCCAAGTGTAACAGAAATCCCTCAGCAGGTTTAAGCCATGAATTATCAAAACTTCCTGGAACAGTAATCTATATGGAGCAATCCATTTCCTCATATTTCATTTTCTCCCAACCCACAGCAAATCTCACGTCCATTCTTACCTCTCTACTAAAAATGCTTTCACTAGGTTACCAGAGACTTATTAATTGCTAAGTTCAATTGCTTCTTTCCAATTCCCATCTGGTTGTCCCCTGCGTCACATGTGCACGTTAACCACTCACTCGTTACAATTGCTCTCACAGCTGTTTTTTGCTACTCCTTCCTAGTTTCTTTGGATGGGTTTTAAAAAATCCATTCATTTAGTTTTATCCAAAATGACATTTTTTTTTTCAGAATTATGTCCTTAATACTTTCATGGTAACTGTAGGCACTCTTAGCTCCTAAATTTCACTGACACACTGATGACTCCAAAATTTATCAATTTTTTTCTTTACCTCTTGTCCTCTAGTCTCACACTTTAAACCCAGATTTTCATATCATGTATTTCTGCCTCTGGAGCATAATATACCAAAACAAAAATAATTACCTTTTTTTAAAATCCTTCTTATGTATTCTCTATCTTGGATAATGGCATCACCAGTCACTGAGTTCATATAACTTATTGAAATAACATTTAACTCTTCACTAATGGCCAAAGTATAATTTTCAAAATTGAAAGATATGACTGTTATACAAATATAGAATGAATATATTTGCAATATCAATCTCTTTAATGATGAAATAAGCAAGATGGTAAAGCTGGTTTACAGAAAAATCAGAGAAACTGGGTATACATAGCCAATCACAAAACGTATGCCAAAATAAGTTTGCTAATTTACGATGGCCTACAAGTTAATGTTCTGTAGGTCAAAATAAACTGTAATCTTTGGAGTTATCTTCTCTACTAGACAAAAATGATTTGCACCTTTATGGGCCCAAAAAGGTACAAATTAACATTTTACACTATCTTAGCCCTAATCAATGGCAAATAATAAGTCAAACAAAGGTATATCATCTAGAGAATTAAATAATCATTGGTTAGATTTATTAAGCGATGTTCCCATGTAACAAACATACAGTCATCCTTTGGCCTATTTCCAAGTTTTGGATATTTTTTCCTCATACTTGCCCTTGATTCTAAAACACCATTATGTGGTGATGGAGCTATATTTTAAAGATAAATCTGCCTGACTTCAATGCCTGTGTTTTTCTCCAAAAAGAATATGAGTGGTTGGCAAATTCAGGTAGCACACAGAGGATGAGCAGAAGCAAGGACTGAGAAAAGGCCTCTGCTTTTCAAAATTGGTAAGTCACAATAATTAAAAGAGTATGGCATTGAATACTAACACGATTCAATGGGAAAAAGAAGATCTTTGCAGTAAATAGTGCTGCAGCAACTAGGTATCACACAATAAAGAAAGGAACCTTGATTCCTACCTCTCACCATATGTAAAAATTAACTTGAGATGGATCATAGAGCTATATGTGAAAGAAAACGCTATAAACCTTCTGGAAAAACAATAAGAGAATATCTTCTTAACTTTAGGGCAGATGAGATTTCTTAAACAAGACTTGAAAAAACACTAACCATAAAATTAAAAACTGATAAATTAGACATTATCAAAATTAAAAATTTCTGCTCATCAAAGACATCATTAGAAAAGTGAAAAGGCAAGTCACAGACTTGGAGAAAAAAATTACAATATGTATATCTGACAAAGGATAACAAATCAGTTATAAAAAATCTAAAAACCCAGTAAGAATAATGGATAAAAGATTTGAATAGGCATTTTGCAAAAGTGGATATCTAAATGGCCAATAAACATATGAAAAAGTATTTAACATTGATAGTTATCAGGAAAATACGAGGTAAAAACCACAATGAATATCATGACACATGTACCAAAATGGCTAAAATTAAATTTAAAAAATTTTAAAGACCAACAATATCAAATGATGGCAAGAATGTGGATCAACTCTCAAACATTGCTGTCATGAGGGTAAAATGATACAACCATTTTGTGAAACTGTCTGTCTCTACTAATGTTAAACATTCACTTACCTTATGACACAACAATTTCATTTAGGCATATACACAAGAGAACCGGTATGTTCCCCAAAAACCTTTCATAAGACTGTTCATTGCAGCTTTATTCAGAATAACCCCGGACTGGAAACAACCCAAATGTCTATTAACTGGTAAAAGGACAAACAAATTGTGGCATATTCATATGATGGAATACTACCAGTGATAAAAGAAAAAAAAAAAAAAAAAAGAACTACTTTTAGTCTACAACAAGGTTGACACTCACGGCTATTGATTTGAGTGAAACATGTCAGATATAAAAGACTATACACAAATGAGTATGTAGTATATGATTCCATTTACACAAAGTTCAACAACAGGCAGAAATAATTTTATAGAAATTTTACAGAAAGCAGAATAGTAGTTACCTATGAGCAGGCAGGGATGGAGGTAGTAAGGAGGTATGTACTGAAAAGCAGCACAAAGGAGCTTTATGGGGTCTTGGAAATGTTTTATGCCTTGATAGGCACAGTGGTTACCTGGGTGTATACACATGTAACAATCATCTTGCCATCTACTTAATATTAGTGCACTTTATGCATTTTACTATGTATGTTATCCATCAAAAAATATTAGTCATGGTGCCTTTGGTTGCAATTTTTGTTGGATTAGGGAAAATAGAATATAAAGAGTTAAGGAATAAAGAAGCAGTAAAAATTAACTTTCAAAAAATTTGACTTGAAAAGAAGGAGAAAATTAAGGAAGAAATAAAGATAGCAGTAAGTTGAAGTTATTTTTAAAATTCCTTTAAAATCAGGAATGATTTATCAGGGAGAAGTAGCCAGCAGCGAGGTATAGGTTGAAGATGGGAGTGGAGGAGGAGAAGAGAAAGTTGACACGCTTTATCTGTTCTACCTAAATAAAGAGAAGGAAGAGATCTACTTCATAAATCAGAGCAAAGAAAGAGAGGTAGGTGAGGAAACTCAGAAACCGTGAGATAGAGGATAATTTGGGGCCTTCACTATACCTAGCCTCCACCTTCTTAGTTAAATGTGAGGACATTCACTAAAAGTCAGATGTCGGGGGGAAAGATGACTGGAGGTAGAAAGCTTGATGAAGTCAATTAGCTGTCTCATTAGCTGCAGAACCTTAGGCATGTTACTTTTCTTTTTGAGTTTTCTCACCCCTACGATGGAAATTACACCCACCTCACAGAGTTGCTGTGAAGATGTAATAAGTTAATGTATTTAAAGTGTCCATATAAGGCAAGCAGTAAATGCTAGTTCCCCTTTAAAAAGGGCCAAAGCTGCTGATCATTATCCCTTATGAATAGCTAGGTGAAAGCAATGTAATAATCTGGAGTCTGGATAAAAGATCCAATAGAGGATAAGAAATCTTGTGCAAAGCACTTCCCTACCATTTGTGGGGCCTAGTGCAAATAAGGGCCAAAATAAATTATGTCTAAATATGTGAAAGGTATAAATCAAGTTAGAAAATTATTAAATAAAATATGTTCAATTCTCCTGCTTTAATAAATATAGCTTGTAAAGACTTAAAGTCCAGTTTTAAAGTTAGAATTCTCTGATTCCTTGGAGTTTGACACCAAATCTTGGTGATATAGGGAAGCCAGACCAACCCTACCTTCTCTTCCTTCTTCCACTTCTGTCCCACACTATGGGGGCCTCCGGTGCATACGTGTGGATACTCCAGCCTGCAAATTCAAGCTCTGTGCTCATCATTGGCCCCCTTGGTCACCCTTGGGCTTAGGGTTGTACACTTCTGTGGCATCATCTTTGCCACACAGAGCCCTTCAAGGCAGGTTCAGAGCCATTTGGGCAGAAAATCCTGAGGTTCCAAGTACTTGGAGCTTTCTCCAGAAGGGGGCAGTGTGGGCTCTATGCCCCTGAGGCTCCTCACTTCCTGTGGAGGGGCGCAGCTGAAGAAGGGCCAGAGTGGGTTCCAAAGCATGGGGCCCTGAGTAGGGTCCCTCACGTCCAGAGATAAGGGCAATATATTAGGTCATTAAATATGAAATATCTGATGTCAAAACAAAAGTTTTGTTTATTATATCTCAAACAAGAAGCAGTACAATTAATCAAAGTATGAGCCTAAACTGTGGACACGGTTTTTCCAACTTAACGGTAGCTTATTTATACCAGCAGCAAATAAGCCTGGAGAGCGAGTGGCAATGAAATTGCAAAAGGCATTTTCCACAGCTTGTTGAGAATTGAATATTTTTCCTTTCAAGAAGTTATCCAAAGCCTAGAAGAAGTGGTAGTCAGTTGGTGCAAGGTCTGGTGAATATGGGTGGATGACAGAGAGTCTCCAAGTCCAGCCTCTGTAGTTTGAGCAGCGTTGTTTGTGCTACATGTAGTTGAGTGTTGTCTTGCAAGAGGATTGGCCAGTCTCTATTGACCAATCTCGGCTGCTTAATTGCAAGCATCCTCATCATTTCATGCAATTAGTTGCAGTAGATATCTGCTGTGATCTCTACTGAACAGGTTTCATGAAGCTGTAGTGGATAATACCAGCGTAGGACCAACAAACATTCACCATTACCTTTTAGTGATGAATATTTGGTTTTGGACTGTGTTTCGGCACTTCACCTTTACTCAACCTTTGTGCCGAATGCTTGCAGTTGTGAAAAAGAATCCATTTTTCATCGCACCATAACAATACAGTGTGAAAAATGGTTCACCTTTATGTTGTGACAGCAGAGAAAGGTAAGCTTCGAAACGATTTCTCTTCTGATGCTCGTTTAACTAATGCAGAACTCATCCACCCAGCTTCTTTACCTTGCCCATTTGTTTCAAATGGTCCTATATTGTTGGAATAGTAACGTCAAACCTTGCTGCTAACTCACACGTAAGTTGAGATGGATTCACTTCCACTACAACTTTCATTTCATCATTATCCACCTTGGTCTCAGGTCACCCACATGGCTGATTTTCAAGATTAAAATCACTAGAATGGAGTTTGTTCATTAGCCACATGCTTCCCAAACACTTCGTTGATATTTCAAGCTGTCTGTGCTGTATCTATTCCACGACGGAACTCATATAAACAAAAATAACATGAACTTTTGACTTATCCATGGTTCCACAAAAATTGCTCTTAAAAAACTGTGAAAGATAATCACAAGCCAAACTATGTGTTTGAAAGAATGAGGGTGTATCTTCACAATAAAAATAAAAGAAGAGTCAAAGTGAAATGTCAGAGATATCAACTGTCAACACTTAAGGAGATCAGACATTTCATACTTAATAACCTAATAGCTAGTCACATTTGGGTCCAGGATTATTCACACTTTTGGTTCTCACAGTAAATGCAAGTAGACTCCAGTACTGTTGACTAGAAAGAGTAAAAAACTTAAGATCAGAATATGCTAAAAAGATATAATGAAAACAAAGTACAACCTAGAAATCATTAAGAGGCTCTTCTCTACTTAAAAAGTAAGCCACCTAGCCTTTTCAGTTATCTTGATGAATTGAAAGCTTCCCTATGAAGCATTGCATAAAACTGAAAACTATTTCTTAATCTCAGATAAATTCTTCAAATTATAATTAGTAGCTAGCAGTGGTCTGGAACCTTCTTCGTGAGCCTTGACTAAAGAAAAGGAATTTTCATACCCTCTCTTCTTTGTCTGGATTTATATTTCTTAAAATCAAGCAAGTTTTATTTAGATATGCATATTTGTAGATTCATGGGATGTCTTTGAACTCAAATGGTGTTCTTATTACAGCAGTCAGAAACAGAATTTTGCATTATTTTTTGATGAATTCTCATTAGTAATGAGGCACTCAACATGCTAGTGAATACAATATAGAGGAGAATATTAATAGGGTTATTTTTAGCTACCACCTACATGCAGCATCAAGACAACATCAAGAGCAGGAGGGAAATAATGGTTCTTTTAGTTTAATAAACCATAATGTTCCTGAAAAATTCTTCTCCTTCCTCCCAAAATTGGAGCATCTAATTATATAAGTGATTACTGTGACAACACCTTAGCTATGAGGAGAAAGAGAAGGCGGGGGGAATGGAATGAGGGAGAGAGGGAAAGGGGACGAAAGTGAGGATGGGAGCGAGAGAGAATTAGGCCACAACACACACACACACACACACACACACACACACACACACACACACACACAATCA
>RJWJ010007763.1:0-17296 GCA_004363605.1 Indri indri | reverse complement strand
GAATTGTTCAGCTTATCTAAAACTAAGATAAACACTCAAAACTAGGATGAGATAGAAATTTTTACTCACTGGATTTGCAAAGATCTAAGTTTGGTAATGCAAATTTACTATGGAAAGTGTAACAGGACAAGGCTTTCTTAAACATTATGGATGGTTAAGTAATTGGGGCAACTTTCTGAGGCTTGGAGACAATACGCATCAAATTTTAAAATGCACATACCCTTTGAACCAGCATTTATACTTCTCAGAAATCATTCTTGAGATATACCTGCGCTTGTGCATATAGTATGTACAAACTCAGTGTAGCTTATTACAGGAAAAGATTGGAGAAATACTTGAGTGTCCATGAATAGAAGGCAGGTTAAATAAATTCATTTGCATTTACATTAAATAAATTCATTGCATTTATATCATGGAATTATTATGCACCTGTTAAAAGGAGTAAGGTAGATCTGTATGTACTAATATGCAATATGTTTGAAATATATCATTAAGTGAAATAAAAGAAAGTGTTGATCAGTAAATATAATACACTATAATTCGAGTTAAAAAAAAAACAGTAATAAAGAGGGGCTGGGGCCACTTTATGTTATCAATGTTCTTTAGCCAAAGATCACCAAAAGTACTTACAGTTGAACAAGTTGGGCTTATTATTTTTTGCTGAAAGGGAGAAAGTGCACAATGAGGAACTTGTGTGATGTCTCAGTAAGAATGTGTAGGAAAGGACTTATTAAGGATTTGGCTTTGGTTGGGTCATTTTGAGGAGGATTTAAGGCAGCAGGGGCTATGATTGAGCATCTTAACAAATTTTATCTACAGGGAGGGCAGACTATAGGAGGATAAAGCTGTAACTGGGTAAAGTTGAAATCTCCCTGTTTGGCTTTTGCTGGCACGAGTGAGGATGGGGCCATATTTTTTTTCTGTACTGTTTGGCAATAAATTGGTTATTTTCTAAGAAGTTATCTTTCTTGCTAGCCTGCCCTTTTTCTGGTCCTTTGGCACAAGGGAGCAGGCTTCTCCTGGGGCTTATTTTGTTTGCACCCATTGGCATTTCCAGGTTGCTGGTTTCTCCAGCACCCCATCAGTATGACCAATGTAATAGAAAGAAAACAGGAAAAAAAGGTGTGCTGGAAAGCAAATAGGAGGAAACGGTCAACTCAGTTGGACTTGGCAAAATTGGTAACCTCAACAAAAGCACATTTAGTGGCATGTTAGTATTGGAAGCCAGATTGGATTATTTAAAAATAGTCACAGCATTTCTGTTGTCAACAAAGATTTATGCTAAATAAATTTTGAAATTTTTTTTCTAATAGTGAGAATTATAGAGTGGAATCCATCTTAAACTCACAGGTTTACATGGTAATTGGAGAAAGATTTCTCCCTTTAAACTGTATATCCCTTCCTGCTTGCCCCTTTCCCCATTTATAATTTATAGCAAAGGTTGCAAACTGACAGTCTTATGACCAGATTTTGCCCATATATTTTGTTCAAGCTGTATAGTGTTTGCTGACACAGAATTTCTAAAATTTGTAATCTTGGAAAGAAAAGAACCCTCCTTTTTTAGGGATACATATTACTAGTCTGTTTACTCACCCCTCACCATCATCACTAATACTCTTCCCAAAAAATCATTTTGTTTCTCATACATTCCTTAGAAAACTGTGTAACTATTGAAGTATTTACAAATGAGATGACATGATGTCTTTGACTGTCTTCAAAATAATCCATTGTGTGGGGAGTCGTTAGTAGATGAAACAAAATTGGCTGGGGATTAATTATGCTATTCTTTCTACACTTGTATGTGATTGAAATTTTCCAGAATAAAAAGGTTTTTGAATGTGGGGAGGAAACTAGGGCAGTCTTTACCATTAAGAAAGTTACACACCACTTGAAAAGGCACATTACCTAAGGAGTTAAAACTCAGAGGGCGAAAGGAGAAGAGTGTTCATTGGCAGGAGAGATGGCACAATGGAATTTAAAGGTATGCTTCGTTGACTCAGAAAGCCACACTGAAGGATGGTTGGAGCATAGCAGGGTAAACATTCATGGAGTACTTTGTGCTAATTTCTGTGTACTGGGTTTTAAAGGTATTTTCTCATTTACTGCTTATATACATCCTGTGAGGTTGATACTATAGGCAAAAAAAAAGAAGGAAAAAAAAAAAACCTGATACTCAGGTGAGTTAAATTATTTGCTTTGGGTCACAAAGCCAGTATAGGATACCTTTTAGGAGAGCAATCTCACTGGAAAAGCCAGACTGCAATGGGCTGAGGAAGAGATGACCATAGACTAGAGATCACCTACAAGCTAAATAAGACATACAAAGGCATGTATAAAATGCTTGATTTTTGTTGCTAACTTTTAAAAATTAAGAACAAAGAACAAAGACTTTCGACTTCTGACTTTTCTTGAAGAACCGAAGATCTTGCAACACAGGTGCTGTGACACCCCCTCACAGACAAGGCACTGCTGCCCCCTTTGGGTGGGACTTCCGTGCTCCTGCCTGCCAGAGTCCCTTCACTCATTATTGCAAATGTACTGCTTTACTTGGTGCATTATGGCCTATATAGGTATTTGAATTCATTTATATACTAATTATATTCAGCCTGGAGTGTTATGACATGCTAGCGTGGGTCTGATCGGTGAGAGAGAAAGTAGAGTCATAGAAATTGAATGTGATTTGTCCACCACATGTTGAGAACTATGATCCAAACCACTTCTCTAGCAATTAATCCCGTACTCTATGCCTACTGTAATGTCTCTTGCAGAGTTTCCTTGTGCTCTAAATGCTGAGTGCCATATGAATGAGTGGTGTGATAATATATGCTTAGGGATTCAGAGGACGGCACAATTATTTCTGCAATCATGAAGACAAAGAATTTTAAAAGTTAGATTGAAATTTTATAAGAGAATAGAAAGCATTCCAGATGGAAAGAAAATCGAACGAAAAAGCACGAACTTAGGAAAGTGTAAACACATGCGGGGAGTGGAAAGTGGGCTAGCGTATTTGCAGCTGAGGCCCCTTCACCCAAATAACTCTCACTCAGGACTCGACAGAACCACAGAAATGTTAAAACTGGAAAAGAACTTACAGGTCATCCGTATTTGAAACTCTTTTTGCAGATGACAACCAAGATCTCTAAAAGTTAGATGATTTGCTTAACGTCACATCGTTGGTGAGGAACTGAGATTACATCTGCTTTCCACTGTTCGCCTCCATACTTATTTTCAACGTGGGTCATTTATATTACACACAAGGAGAGAAAAATCTGAGCTGCTGCTGAGTTCTGGACACACTATTTTTCTTGATCTCAAGTAGCAGTTGTCCTTTTTCTTTCATCACTCAATTTCACTCAAATTCTTAACCAGCAATCAAACCAAGAACATGCTGGGGGAAAATCTGACAAGGGGAGTGAAGGATTAAGAATAGTTGATACATCACACCACTTTCTGCGGTTACGTGATTCCATTTGACCTCCTTCAAAAATAATTTGCTCAGCTTCTAAATTCGATATTGCTACCAAGCTCAGTAAGGGAAAGAAACTACACGATAAATTTCCAACCACCTAACGTGGGCAGGAAGAAAGGAAGATGTGCTGGCAGGCATGTCTCAGGCTCAGCATTTATAATAATAAGGATAGGAATCTGAAAACGGTAGTGAGTTTCAGTGTTGCCTAAAAGGCGCTGACAGGCTTCCTCTGGCTTTCGCGCCACAGTGGGTGACGCCTAGTTTGCATCTTAGAATTGAGGACTAGCAATATAGCATAGAGTTAAGGTCATAGGCTCTGAATTTGAATATGCATTTTAGCATTTGACAGCTAAGTGATAAGGATTTAACCTCTCCATCATCAGTTCATACATATAAATGATAACAGGAATAGTTCCTACGATCCTTATTGAGTTATCATGAGGATTGAGTACCTTAATTTAGGTTTTCCCTGAAGCACACTCTGGAAATAGGATTTGGGTGCAAGTAGTTTATTTGGGAGGTGATCCCAGGAAACATGGCGAGAGTGTGATGAAAGGAGACAGGGAAGGGAGAAAAGCCAATGACGGCCGCGTTAACACGTGCATCACCGAGGCAAGCAGAAGGAGCACAGTCCTACCAGGGATCGATCCTTCGTCACAGCGCTAGGAAGCTAGGAAGGGTAGTTACCTTCAACCTCACATTCCTCACTGGTTGAGGGTTGCTCCTGGGGCTGTTAACTCCCAGATACTTCTGGCCTCCCCTGAGCACAGGTCAGGAACAATCCAGAGCACAGCAAAAGCCCTCCACCAGAAAAATCCAGAGCTTGAGGTAGAATGCTTTTGGGTTTTACAGGAACTGTCCACCAAGTGTACATGTGACTTCTAGAGGGGGCCAAGGGGATATGGGCAGGGCATTGACAGCATCTCCTATAGTGAGATCATGTATTTGTCATACTAGTACCTGGAACATAGTAAGCACTCAACAAGTGATACAGCTACTTAAAGTACAAAGTACTCAGCACCAAGATGGCAAAGGGAAAGTCTTCCCAATTAAAAAAGAGGAAATGCTATTACTAAGGAGATGAGATGAATGGAATCAAGCCAGAAACCTGGAAGTCATCCTTTACTCTGCCATCTTCTCTTCATCCCCCAACCCCAACCTTTTTCTCTATGTCCCGTCAATTGGATCACTTTAACATCCCCCCCCTTCTCTCTTCTTCACCCCAGCAACACTACCTCAAAGCGGGCTTTTCACATTTCTTGTTTTAAATATCAAATCAACCTACCTGGCCTTCCTGTCCTTCTCTCTTTCTTGCCTCACCCAACCCATTCATTCAGTACTATCAGAATGCTTTTTCTAAAATCCAATTCTTATGAAGTCACCCTTTACTTCAAATACTTCAATGATTCACAACTTATTTCTGGGTGAAATTAAAACTCTTTGGCTTCGGATACAAGACTCCTCATAACTTAGTCCTGCTTATTTATCCAATCTCCCTTGTACCTTGCTATCAACTCCTAAATCCCAGACATAAGATTTAGTGTCTGATCTATGCCACACTTTCTCATCACTCAGTGCTATTGCCTAACTCTTTCTCACCTTTCTTCATCTAGAAAGTTCCTAATTTTTATTCAGGATTCAAGTTGGTATCATCTCCTGTGAAAAATTATTCCTGATATTTCTCCTTACCTCATTATCTAGATCAGTGATCAAATGGCATGTCTCCTAAAACTCACCGTTTGTATTGTAGATGTCTGTTTAATTTGTCTTACTAATTAGACCATTATTCTTCATAAGCAAACACTGAACATCTGCATCCTTATCAAGTACTCAAGGTGATTTTTATCCATACTGAGGTCTAAAAATCATTTTATTATACCAAGAACTTCCTAAAAGGAAGAATCTTTTTCTTTGTAATTCTAGTGCCAAACATAGCTCCTAGCTTGCTGCTCAACACTAATATTTGAATTAATAAATAACATTATTTAAGTTTTGAATATTTCCACTCTTTCACAGAGATTTTATCAGGTTTACCTGTGGTAATAAGACTCATTAAAAAATGGTTTCCTCTACAGATGTATTATAAATTGGGCATCTCACTGTTGATCTGCCTGTCCTACAGTTAAGTGTCTATTAAACTTGACTGGTTGTTCTACTTTTTCACCCTTGAGTGCCTTAAAGTCTTTTCCAAGAAAAGTATTTAGTCTTATTGGTTTTGTTAATGAAATCCAGAAGAGTGGCCCTCAAATTCAGGTGCGTCAGGATAACCTGGAGAGCTTGTTAAAAATAGAGATGTCTGAGCCCCAGTCCCAAAGATTCTAATTCATTATTTGAGAAGGGAGGGGCAAGGCTCTGTATTTTTAATAAGATTTTGAAGAAGAAATCATCCCCTCTAATAAACAGTTCTACATATCATATAGACAGTTTAGAGAAAAGGATGGCATTTGTAAAAACAGATATGCCCTTATGTTTTATTTCCTCTGGACAAATACTGTGACCTATTTCAAAAGAGGTTGTCAGCACACTTTACAAATGGCTCTAGAAGTTTGGCAGTGTTACAATACTATGCCTTGATTGGCTTGCCTAGCAACTTAATAAACCTAAAGAAGATCCATTCTCTAACACTTTTTCTTCCCTCTTGGTAGTTATAAAGGTAGGTTGCATACTTACTAAAGTCAGCCAAGAAATCGGGACTGTGGCCATCCAGCTTTGACTTGTGTATGCCCACATGCCTTCCCTGCTGCATGTAACCTTCTTAATAGGTGACAGAATCAACTCTTACTCCAAACCTTGAGTCTGTTCTTATTTTTCACAACAACCACAGCGGGATCTGTAGTTACCTGAACACTGATGACAATTAAAGGGGCTGTAGGATGAGGACAAGTGTATACCTTCCTCCTTTTCCTCCTCATAAAATATCCAGGGGCGTCTTGGTAGTCTCTCGCCCTGGACCATTTTCAGAGTAGCAGGTTTTATAACTTTACACAGGGACCGTAAACTGAACCTATCTGTCCCTCTGTTTAGTTCTTTATCTCCCCTCTAGATTTTTATACCTACCCTAGAAGGTGCCTTGAAAGACCAAGCATCTTCTTTGTCCTGGCATGGACGTATTCCGTCATGGTACTCTCCAGAGCAGGGGTGATAATGGAGCTCTATTCTGCCTAATTCAGTTTAAGCTATTATGGTCCCTAAAGTGTAAAGTTTGCTTTAGAATTGGAATCAGAATATTCGGGAATTGAAAAAGAAAGTAGTTTCCTCTTGATGATACCTGGGCTCATGCTGATCTGAAACATCCAAGGGGAACCTGGGAAAATCCCTATTATGGTCAGATAGAGTCAGAATATCTACGGGAGCTTTTGTCTCTCATGCTGTTATTAGAAATAAAATGGTCCCATAGTGGAATAGAGTGATTCTGTTTTACATAAGACTACAAAAAATTATACCCATGCAGAAAGTAAATGATATTTGTGAATTTTCTAAGTTTACCTATTAATAAAAATTTCCTGGAATTATAGATGTAATTTTCATAAGCCTAAATGTCAAAGACTTTTGTATTGGAGAGTTTTATAGAAATACATTTTTATTTTATAATAAAAGTCAAAGAAAAATTAATATTTTATTTAATGAAATATTCCTTTGTAGCCAATTTGGTTGTAATGGAACTCTTTAATAAAAGCAAGAGACCCTAGCTTTAGACCGTACTTTAGAAAACATTGCTATATAACTGTATATAATATAAACTTATTTATTTTATACAGTTCTTTTCTGAAATTTATCAGAAACTATTAATTTGGCCATTAATTTAATTTTATTATTTGGTTTAGGCTGTTTAACATCTGACAATTTCTTCAGTGAAACATCATCTTTTATTAATATTTTCTTCAATTATGAAAAGGTTTTGTGTGTTCTAATTCACATCCTACTGAGCTTAACAGATAGAGAATATAACCTGGAAAGAAAAAGATGAGTGGCCAAGTCTGAAACCTCAATTTGAAAAAGAGTATTAATAATTGCTTTCTAAAAATAAATATTTTTAAAGTCAAAGCCACAAAATATAGAAAACAACATGAAACTTCATGAGAAAAATTACTTTACTGAATTTCTTCAATTAAACCACTAGATGGCAATATCTTTGTTTCTTTGTGAATCAACTAGACAAACGGCTCTTGAAAAAAACACTCGTTTTTTTAAAAGCTCTTAGCTACCAAATTGCTATTCCTCGATTCCAAAGGAAAGAAAACTACAGAGGAGAAAACTTTAGGACAATTAAAGAGCATTTCATTGTGTTTGGGTTGTAGTAAATTAATGTCCTTCCTTAGTAATCAGAGAAGTCGCTTAAGTATTCTCAGCACGCGCGCGCGCACACACACACACACACACACACACTCACAAGTAACTGTATGAGGTGATGGATATTTTAATTACCTTGATTGTAGTAATCATTTCACAATATATATGTATATATACATATATATGTATACATTGTTTTATATACCTTATATACAATTTTTATTTGTAAACTATACCTCAATAAAGCTGAAAACAAACTGACAAACATACAAACAGAAACCTTTAGAAAGGGGAAAAATATTTCTAACATTGTTTCTTAACCCGTGGTCTGAGCACTAGAATCATTTCTGGAAATTTTAAGCACTCACAGATACTTGGGCTTCTAAAATTGCAGACCCCAATAGACACAGTTTTATTTGGTTTCTGTGAATCCCAGGCATTCATACTTTTAAAACTCCCACGTCATTTAAATGTACTGTCAAGGCTGAGAATTGTTATATAAAGAAATTAAAATATCTGTTTATTTAGTTTCCTATTTATAAATACCCCTGGATTGTTTTTTTTTTTTAAAGTTCGAGGACAGATCTGGGATAGTCTGACATAAATTTTGGAGTTGATAGCATACTTGTAATTCACTTTTAGGAGGTCCCGGGATTACCTTTGAGAAAGACTAGCAGTGATTTGCTGAACAGTATGTGAACTGCAAAAATCAATCTGTGATGAGCTGCTTCACACAGTTTTAAACAAGTCTTATGTGGCACAGCACGTTCCAGGGTGAAGAACAGCAGGATTTTATTTGATAATGGTGACTGGACTCCCATGCAGTGCTGGGAAAGGCTACTAATTGATGCAATAAAAGTTCAGCTACACGGACACTTTGGGAAGTTCAGCATTCTGGGCAGTACTTTTCTGGATAGCTTCATGATCCTTCCTTGAATCTTCAAAACCAGCTTTGACCATGTGGGATGCAAATCATTCTGGATTGTTTTATAGACTTTTTATTTTCCTAAGGAGTTTATTGATCATAGCTGAATCTTTTCTTGGTAACACAGAATCTTCATTGTTACCAACTATCACAGGGTCATCAGTCAAGAAATTGAAGTGGAAGCTGGAAATGCTAAACTCAGAAGGGATCAGCCAAGGACAACGGTTCAGGAGAACCCCACTTCCTAACTTCCAGAGATTCATTCTCATGATGGCTTCTGTCCAGGATCATATAGATTAAACTCGTAAGGTACTCACCAGAGGGCTGGACAGTGCAAGAACACCAAATTTGTAACTATAACTGCCCCAAATTTTCCAATATCACTCCAAATATTGGTGTTATAACAATTGCCACATTTTTCCTGGTTACTCAAGAAGTCAAATCAAAATTAGAAACTAATTTATGGATTTATCTTGAAAAATCTCTGTCTCTGGGACTCAAGATTATTCCTAAAAATTAAAGCTTTCTCTGTTTATAGGGAGTATAGAGTGGTGGACTCTGGAGACAAACTGGCTGGATCTCAATCCTGGTTCATTTATCTGTTCCCTGTGTCTAGAAAAGGATGGGTGGGGGCAAGACATTATTATTTTATTGTGAGGAGCAAATAATGTAAGTGAAACAAAACATTGTTGGGTGTATCATAACTGCTGTAAAAAAAACAAGTGCTATATAAGCAGGCCAATATGAGATTAAGTCATATTAAAGGATAATTTCAAAAAAAAGTTAAAATCATGGCTCTGATATAGAAATAAAATGAATATGTGCCGAAGATTCTACTTAGCTCATTCTTAATGAGCGAAATCAGGAAGATGTTATAACTGGTTCAGAGGAAAAGTCAAAGAGCAGAGATATCTATAGATAGAAATATTGAAATGAATTTGCAGGGGGACACAAATTGTCTTTTTTTTTTTTTTTTTTTTTTTTTTTGAGACAGAGTCTCACTCTCTTGCCTGGGGTGAGTGCCATGGCGTCAGTCTAGCTCACAGCAACCTCAAACTCCTGGGCTCAAGCAATCCTACTGTCTCAGCCTCCCGAGTAGCTGGGACTACAGGCATGTGCCACCATGCCCGGCTAATTTTTTTTTCTATATATATTTTTAGCTGGCCAATTAATTTCTTTCTGTTTTTGGTAGAGACGGGGTCTCGCTCTTGCTCAGGCTGGTCTCGAACTCCTGAGCTCAGAATGATCCGCCCACCTCGGCCTCCCAGAGTGCTAGGATTACAGGCGTGAGCCACCGCGCCTGGCCACAAACTGTCTTTTTGGTGTGAGGGTGTCCTGTTGTCCTTCCACCAAACAGGATTTATTTGCATGTCATCTACAGACAAGAATTTTATGTATTTCTGTCATCTACCTACCGTTTGCTTACAGAGTGGTAAAATACCTCAAAGGCAATGAAAAGTACAATCAGATAACCTGAAAAGTTATACTATATACACAATGCATGGCTTTCCCTTGAAACGTAAATTTTTCCCTACAGTCTCTTCTCTTTTGGTCAAAATAATGTCAAACAAATATTATTCTCAAGCACAAAATAAGGCTGGTCTCAGTGGGCTTGGTCTGATTATTTACATAGGTGCAAAGTGTGAATTACCATACAGGTCTTTTTAAAGTTTACTTCACAAAATCTAGAGGCATATTGAACAATTACAAAATTAATTTCTGCCTATGAATTTTCATAAGAAATTTCAGACTGGATCTTTAAAAACCACTGCTATTTACTACACTTACATCCTTAATTCCTTGCCCCAAAGGCATCAACTTTTGATTACTTTATCTTTCAAATCTTTTAGTATTATACAATTGTCTTTTATACTGCTATTTCTTGATTTTTTTTTTTTTTCAGTTTGCCATTATCTATTGATTTCCCACTAAGGAAGATAAGTCTTTAACTATCTTTCAATCACTATTCCCTCTCTCCCCACCACAGACACACACTTCCCAGTTCCCCAATTCCCCTGTATTTGTTAACAACTTTTCTTTTCCTAAAATCTTTCAGTTGTTCCTTAAGTTAATAATTTTTTAAAAATTTTCTTAGTTTTTTATGTATTTATCCCTAATTTCATCATCCGAATATCCTTCAGGAATGTAAATCTCTTCTCAACATGGCTTTTGGTGTTATGTATTTAAACTTATCAGTGGTGGACTTTAGAATTCTGTAGCAGGGAGTGGCAAGAAATTCAAAGTTGGAAGGGCTCAAATTTTTTAAAAGCCCTTTGTTTTCTCTTAAAAACTAAACCATAAATTGCAAGGTAAGTAAATATTTTAAAATATGAGAAATGTCTTAAAGAATCCTAAATTGGTTTTCTCTGGAAAGTAGGATTTGGGGGTAGGCAAGAATAAGATAAAACTACTGGCTTTTCTGTTTTTTGTTTTTGTCATTGTTATTAGTCTTGTAATACTATTTGAAGTTTTAATTGAGTATTACTTTGATGAAAATTAAAAGGAACTCTTATTTTTAGGTGAAATAAAGGTATTATCACTGTATATAAATAGCCCTTATCTTGTAGACATACAAACCAAAAACAATGAAATGTCTAGTCTGAATTTACTTCAAAATAATACAAAGTGGGGAGGGGAGAGGGAAGGGATTGGGGGTATAGATGAAACAAAATTATGAGTTGATAATTTTTGAAGCTGGGTAATGGACCAATGTGATTTCATTATGCTATTATACTTTTATATATATTTAAAATTTTTCATAACAAGGAATGCTTTAATAAATCAATTATTAATATCCCTCAGAGATACGTCATTATTTTGCACACATAAAATAAGAACTGGTTGATGTATAGATAATTAGCAAGAAGAAAAAAATAGCTCTTAAAAATATGTAGCAGAAACTTCATAGATATTTTGGATGATATTGTTGAGAAAAATCTCAACAAAACCAAATGAATGGAAAATAGCATAAAGATGATAAGAAAATTAGAGCATGGTCCAGGAGTCCCATGATTGGAATAATAAGTATTCTGAAAAACAAGACAAGAGAAAACAAATGGGAGGATATGATCAATGAAATGATTCAAAATCACTTATGTAAGTACATAATATTAATTTTTAGACTGAAAGGACTGCTTACTAAATGAAGACAGATCCACACCAAGATACAACTCATGAATTTTAAGAATACTAGGTACCAATAAAAGTGCCACCCCCTCCTCATTTTGGGGAGAGGGTTTGTGGTTAGACCGCATATCAAAGAGTCCTTAAAATTTACCCTGGATGCTAGAAGACAAATGAGGAATGCTTTTAAAAATTTTGAGGCCTTCCGACCTTGAATTTTAATTTTATACCCAGCCAAACTATCAGTCAAATGTGAGGGTAGACTAGAAACATATTCATATACTGTGGTTGCCTTCTGCTGAAATAAGAAAGTAAACTACTAAAAGGTGAAGAAATATGACTTAAGTAAGGCACATGGTTTCAACACAAAGCAAGACAAAGGAATCCCCAAGACAATGTTGAGAAAGTTCCTCAAACCACAGAAATCTGTCAACAAAACCATCCATATTGGAGCAGATCAAAAGGCTCTACGAGAGCCTTTTTCAAGATGATAAAACAGGGGAGTGTGTGTGAGGGAGTCTTAACATTTAGAATATAAACTTTCACTGCACATAAAGAAATCAAGCAATAGCAGTATAAAAATAGACAATTATACCAAAAGATTTGAAAGTTAAAGGAATCAAAAGTTGATGTCTTTTGGGAGTAAGGAATTAAGGATGTAAGTGTAGTAAATAATAGTGGTAACTTATTTTTGCAAGTTAAAAACAGAAAAGAACATTTGAACACATATTTCAGGCCCCTTCCAGGGCCTTGAAAGGGGCCCACAGAGCCATGGATTGCTTTACTTCCTGGTAAATCCTAAATTAGCCTCCAATCTTCCCTGAAATGGGGGATAGAAAACTGCATAATAGTGTAGAGTTGGGGAGGACTTGGTGGTTAAATGGCAAACTGAATCAAAAAGATCTTTACCGGCTGGGCGCGGTGGCTCATGCTTATAATCCTAGCACTCTGGGAGGCCGAGATGGGTGGATCGTCCTGAGCTCAGGAGTTCGAGACCAGCCTGAGCAAGAGCGAGACCCTGTCTCTACCAAAAATAGAAAGAAATTAATTGGCCAGCTAAAAATATATATAGAAAAAAAAATTAGCCGGGCATGGTGGCACATGCCTGTAGTCCCAGCTACTCGGGAGGCTGAGGCAGAAGGATCGCTTGAGCCCAGGAGTTTGAGGTTGCTGTGAGCTAGACTGACGCCATGGCACTCACCCCAGGCAAGAGAGTGAGACTCTGTCTCAAAAAAAAAAAAAAAAAAAAAAAAAAGATCTTTACCCTGATTCCTAGAGTCACCTTGTACCATCAATTTCTAAGCATTTTAGGGGGTTTTGTGCTATATATATTGTTTCTTGGCTTTCTTCATTCCTGGCCCAGTTTTCAGCTTTCTTGGGTTTGTCAAATCAGTTTGCATTCATCTATCAGCTTTTCAGTATCCAAAAATATTTTTGCTTCTTTACCATTCTTTTTGTTCCTACGAATTTATACCATTTTAAAAAAAATGCCTTTCCTGTCATTTTATACAGAGTTTCAGAAAACAGTAGAGGGTAAGGTGTACAGTCAAACTGTCACTCTTAACTCAAAGTCTGAATGTGTCAAATCACAGCCCAAAACTGCCACACAAAATGACTGGAGCACTTTAAAACACACTTAGTAGCATGGTGTGAAATATCTACTTACCCTTACCAATACTCCATGTTCTCAAAATTTCCCAGTCTAGCAAAATTATCTATTTTAATTTTCATTTCCTTGATTACTGGTGAGGTTCAGCATTATTTTATATGTTTATTGGTCCTCTGTATTTCCTCTTCTATGAATACTCTGTTGCTACTCCCAAATATGCTGCTTTGGCATATTGATTATTTTAAGCTGAAAGCAACTAAGAAAAAGCAGATGCAGGAAAGCCTCTCTGGCCTACCCCTTGCTACCTATAAGCAGGGATACAACTTCCCATGAGAAAGGTGCCCTCTCTGACAATATCATGAAGACAACATTCTTATCACTGGAGATGGGGCGTCAATGACAAGATAAATCTATACAAGCAAATCTCCTAAAATAACTCTTATCTTCCATTAGTTTCTCCCATATATTTTTTTCTAGTCACTTTCCCAGAATTTACCATCTTTAGTTAAAATTCTTCTCCTTTGTCTTGTCATATCTCCACAATCTATTTTTCTTTCTTTTCCTTCCATTCTTCCTTCTTTCTTTCTCTTTTTTTCTTTTTCTTTTTTTAAGACAGAGTCTCTCTTTATCACCCAGGCTGGAGTGCAGTGGCATCATAATAGCTCACAGCAAATTCAAACTCATGGGCTCAAGCAATCCTCCTGCCTCAGCCTCCCAAGTAGCTGGGACTGTAAGCACACACCACCATGCCCAGCTAATTTTTTCTATTTTTAGTAGAGATGGGGTCTCACTCTTGCTCATGCTGGTCTCAAATTCCTGACCTCAAGCAATCCTTCCACCTTGGCCTCCCAGAATGCTAGGATTACAGGCATGAGCCACCATGCCTGGCCTATCATTCTTTCTTAAAAGGGATATAGACTCTTAGGCCTGCCAACTACTGTGGGTCTTCGTTTCTTATGTATGAAGGCCTCTGTGTACATGTAAAAATATTAACATCAAATAAAATTTGTTTGCTTTTTGCCTGTTAATCTGTCTTTTGTCAGTTTAATTCTCAGGTCCAGCTACAGAACTAAAGAGGGTAGAAGAACAGTCTTTCCTCCTTTACGGTAGTTTACCTTTTTTTTTTTTTTTTTTTTTTTTTTTTTTTTTTTTTTTTTTTTTTTTTTTTTTTTTTTTTTTTTTTTTTTTTTTTTTTATTGATTTGTAGGCATTCTTTATATTGGCTAAAAAGTTTTTTCTGTTATACAACTTGTGACTATTTTCTTCTAATCTTTCTCTCTTTAACTTTCATTATGGCATCTACATTGTAAGACATTTAAAATTTTGATTTAATTTTGATTTTTGTTCCTATATAAAAGCAGAGCTTCCCTATCCTAAGGTGTTAAACATGACTTAACTTTTCTTTTAATACATGTGTGGTTCTGGTTTTCACATTTGGGTCTTTTAACCCATTTGGAATTTATTTTTATAACGGCATGGACCATTTTTCTCACATCGACAATTTTAACATTTATCAAATAGTCTTTTATCCATTGATTTGAAATGCCGTATTTATTAACTACTAAAGGCTTATACTAGTATTTTTCTGTTTCTGGGTTCTCCATTCTTTCCTACAAATTTGACATCTTTTTCACCATGCGCTTTTCAAAACTGCACTTCATATAAGAAATATCCTTGCAAGAAATTCAATGGAATTTGCCAATGTTACAAAAAATAGCAATTATAGATTGAAATAAAATGTCCACTTTAATATTTACTGCACAAATGTTTACTTACATTTATCTGAAAGTTATAAGAGGACAATTTGTGCATGTCACATTCATGTTACTATCTATACAAGAACAAATACACAGTCATTTATTCATCTATATCAGGATAACACACAAGGTTTCTGTTTGTTTTAGGTTTCTCAGTTAGAAGGAAACATCAAGTAAGGAAAATTAATTTCCAAAGATTAAGTATTAATGATATAAATAACAAAAATTACTTCTAAACACTTTACATTTTAACAACTTTGAATTATACTTACATACTAATATTTCCAAAAATCAAAAATTACAAGGGTCACTGTCAGGGTGAAAATATATTTTTTAAAAGCTTTAAAAAGATATGTTATTATGCATTAACATCATTTGATTTATTCTTGGCACATGTGGCATCTCAGAAAGTAAAAATACACTTTGCCAATTTTATGTTATTGTGCAGGTATGAAAGAAAGACCAGTTTGGGGGCAGACAGACCTGTGTTCACTTACCAGCTTTATCCAAAGTTGTGTTGTTTGATGCTGGTGAATTACCTCTTGGTGCTGGGGCTAAGATTAAATTTAAAAATGCGTATTTGAAATATACATCAGGGGCACTCAATAAATGATATTCTCATCCTAATTTATTCGTATTGAAGCAATAGCAAAATATCACAGTCTTATATTGTGGTACAATTTGAAAAACTGAAAAAAATGGGAAATTAAAAAATAATATCAATGTGTTTTAAAAAATTACACTTTTAATAAATATGGAAATCCTTCAGGAGGTTTCAGTATTTTCTAATAAAACATAGTGCCTACTAAACCCTGATTTTTAAAAAAAAGGCCTAACATGATAAAAATGGTGAATGGTTAAGGACTTTTGGTTTTCTTTTGTGCTACTGATATAAAAATAATGGCTATATTTAAGGCTTATTAAATGATTGTAGTTGCCCTGAACCTAATCCATATTCTTGATGTTACACTCATTTGAAATAGACCTACTGCCTTGAATGAGCATCATGGAGAAACCTCTTTGATATTCTATATTTGAACCAATCATGGCCTCCTTTCTGATTCTAAGTAAAGGTTCACTTGGTGGCATGTAGCAGTTCAGCTCATCTTTCATGAAGGATGACTCATATACACAATACAAGTCCACTTTTCTCATGCTAAATACGTGGTGTTTGGAAGATATGGGATTCCTGAAAATTAAATTTATATTGTCACAAGAAATAGACTATTCTAGACAGCAACGCTTACAACCCTACCTTTGTATTTTCTTGTTTCCCACTCTGACCATCTAACAAATCATCCTTCCCAATCTGACTCAAAAATGCCTCCTTAAGGAAACGTTCCCTAACAAAATTTCATACCCTTTCATTTATATACCTTACTCTCATGCATAATTTATATGAACTTCAACTTGCATATATTATTATTTACGTTTTGTGTGCTTTCAACTTCCAGCTGTAATGTTGTCTCTTTAACTTTTAAAACTTCCACAGTGTTTAGCGCAGTGCTGTGCATGTATATATGTGACTGTGTGTATATGCATGTGGGTTGCATGCATGTGTCTGTGTGTTGAACAAATAAAGAACTAAAGAACCTGGGGGTCTGTAGGGTAGAAAAAGTTTCATAATTTTTCAGAAATCAAAATTGCTGGGCCTTCCTAATATTAAAAAATATGATTTCCAAAGCCATCTCAGTTTAGTTTTAGGCATGTCAATAATAAAAAGGCAGTGGAAAAAAATGTTTAAAAAAACCTTTACGAAATATTCCAAAAGGCTTTTTAAGAAATGATGATTAAGAGCACCAAACCAAAACATTTTACCAAATAGTGGTATAACCTTTCCTATGACTTCATGAATGTAGACTTCTGTATTTAAGACAAAGAATACTGAACAGGAATAGGTGTTGTGAATCAGGATTTAAAAAGGCAATTCACTCTAAGTCAATATCTAATACACATTTTGCAATTAATTTGAAAATCCTTCTGTAGTACATATGCATGTTATGTTAAATAAAAGAACAGTTTATATCAGGATACTGTAGATCTCTATAGTTGTTTTGATACTGTAAAACATAACACAATACTAAAATTGCTATTTAACAAGAAAAGTTTTCTTTATAATAGCT
>RJWJ010007762.1:0-56083 GCA_004363605.1 Indri indri | reverse complement strand
TTCCATTTTTAGGTATATGCAGTCATTTCATTGTATCTCTTTTTATAGCTTTTCTAGTTGTTTGTAGGTATTACACTATATATATATATATATGTGTGTGTGTGTGTGTGTGTGTGTGTGTATGTGTGTATACATAACTTATGATGGTCTACTATGTCATCATTTTTTAAGTTATGGTGAAATGTAGACACCTTATCTCCCTTTCTGTCTTTTCACTCTCATTTATAATATAATTGTACAAATATTTCCTCTCCATACATTTCAACCATATCAGACAATTCAAACTGTCTGTAACTGTAACTGGCCTTTACAGTTTCTAATGAGAAATTGCCTGCCATTTGAATTGTTTTTCCTTGATAGATAAGGTGCTTTTCTCTCCCTGCTTTTGAGATTTTTCTTTGTTTTTATTTATTATTATTATTATTTTATTATTATTATTTATTTTGCAAGTTTGAATATGATGTGGCTTAATGTGGATCTCTTTGGTTTTATTTTGGTTCAGGTTCACTCAGGTTCTTGAAACTGGAAGTTTATATTTTTTGCCAAATTTGGTAAGTTTTCAGCCATTATTTCTTTGAGAATCTTGTCAGCCCCCCTCTCTATTCTTCTGTGAGTCTCTAATAACATGAATGTTATTATTGTTCTATGGGTCTCTGAGATTGCTTTTTTTCCCTCCAGTATATTTTCTCTGTTGTTCAGATTGAGTAATTTCTGTTGTTGTATCTTCGAGTTGTATCTTCAAGTATCTTCAACTGTCTTCACAATTCTGATGTTTAGCTGAATTTCTCTGACTCTGCTTTAGCAGAAGCGGGGGACACCTGCTTGCTACTTCCAGGTGGTGACAGAAGTTCACATTCCCCACTTCACTTCTGTTGACATCTGAGGTAAGAGGTCCTCCTTACTACTGGGTGGGGTGGGAATTATGGATCCTCACGAGGTCTCCATTGATACCTCTATGGCTGGGAGGGGTAGGAGTGCCTTGTTACCACTACTCCCCATGTGGCCTTCATTGACACCACAGGTGGGTTGATCTCATTACTCTTGCGCAGTAGTGCAAGTCCTGACTCTTTACTAGGCTTCCCTGGACACCACCCCAGGGAGTGGGCGGAAGAATGACTTGTTAGGCGGGCATGAAAGAAAGAGGCAGAAGTGTAGGTTCTCTACTCAGCCTTCCCTGTTACCACCCTGTTGAGGGATTTGGGGTTTCTTTTTACAGTCCAGAGAGGATGAAAATCTAGGCTCCTCACTCAGACTTTGCTAGCTTGGGTAAAGATGGGGCCACCATAATTTTCTGTGAGGTTTGGTTAGAGTAAAGTGCACATTGTCTAAAAATTTTCTTTGTCTTTCTATGCTGTCTATTTTCTGATCCTTTAACTACAGAGAGCAGGCTTTCCTTGGGACTTCTGTTGTTTGTGCCTGTTGGCATGTCCTGGTTTATATCGACATATCTTCAAGGTCACTAATCTTTTGTTCTTCCATTTCTATCTTGAATCTATCCAGTGTATTTTCCTTCAAGAAGTGATGGTATCCACAAAACACTTTGGCATTAAAACTAAGGCTGGTTTACAGTGGGACCAAGTTTGGCATGTTATACCATACATTATATTTATTTCGACTCTTCAGAATAATTTCATAGCGTCAGTGAAGTATCGAAAATATTTTTAGATCATACTTTCTCTAGTTTATAGCTTCACTTCTATTTTAGTGTCAGGGTATTTTTTGTGCAATTTAAATGTAAATTGTCATATCATCTTTTGGCCTTGAAAATTAAGAACCCAGGTTCTACTTATATAAGCATATTAGCCTTTTGTAATAACAAATATAAAATATCAATATGCTTTTTTCATATGTGTATAAATTAAACCATGATAAATAATGCTAATGATTTTCCCATTCCCCAGTGCAGAGAATGGTGGTACCTATTTTATAATAAATGAAAATATATTGATAGAGTGAATAGGAAGAAGCATTATACAGTTTCTTAATAAATCTGCTGTTGTTTTTTCTAAGTGAGTTTATATTCAGGATCATTGTGTTGAAATTAATTATGGGTAATTGCTTCCAGGCTCCTTGGGGAGAAGTGAGGCGATTGATTAATGGTGTCTTCCATGGATATATCTGTGAAGGCAGCTGATAGCATTCTGTTTATGCTGTCGTCAATGAAAAATTGATATCATTTGTTTTGGCAGATACTTTGGTCACTTTCCAATAGCCATTTTTCTTTCTCTTTCATCTCGTTGGCAGAACCTGCCTTCCATAATAAAGAAAGATAATGCCAGCTACTTAATTTCCAACCAGCCTTGTACCTTGGGAATGTGCATGTGAGTCAATTCTGGCTAAAAGAATCTGAGGGTCAATATCTTGGGGGTTGTGATAAAAACATAGAGATATATGACAAGATCTTTTTTGTGTTGAATATGTGAAAATTAGATGCTTAGAGTTTCTGTGGTTCCTGTGTTACATTGAAGGGAAGACCAAAAGAGCTGTAGACAAGATATCCCAAGACCCAGCATTCTTGAGCAGTAAATCAGCACTCTTATCATCTTCCTTCAGACCTCTGGTTGTGTGTGGAAAAAAAACAAAAAGCACTGTTGTTTGAGATATTGTTTCTCAAACTTTGATATGAATATTAATCACCTAGAGTTCTTGCTAAAGTGAAGATTTGAATTCAGTGGTGCTGGGATAGAGCCTGAGACTCTGCATTTTAAATAAATTTTCAAGTGATACTGATTCTGTCATTTTATGCGCCATACTCTGTGTAGTAAGGGATTAGACATTTTCATCAGGATTAATAGCTCATAGAAACATCCTATGAGAGCCACCGAGCTTACTGCAGCAAGACATCTGGCAAAGAACAATTCTTAATAACTTTTAAGCAATTTGGTGATAGAATAAGAATTTAAATATATTTAGGGCTACATACTACAATAGTGCTCTGGTAAATGTTGAACAACTAGCTCTGTGAGGAAAAAAAAGCTCTAGAGTTTTAAAAAACAGCTTTCTAGCGGAAAAAAGCCATGCCAGTTTCCATCACGTAAGTACTCCCACCATGTCTGATTTCAAACTACAGAAGTGACATCACCAAAAGTGGAGTTGGGAAGAGAGAGGTATAGTTGGCTCTCATGATCTGGTACCAGCAAGTTCTACCACACGATTGGCTACATAAACCATATTCCATTAGTTTAACTAAATGCCAAGGAAAGCTCTGATTCAAAAAATAATATTTTTTATTCTGATTATAAAATAACATATATTTACATGGGCAATAAGCTTGAGTATAAAGAAGAAAGCAAAATAACTCATAAACCTTTCAGATAACTTATACTTAACATTTTGGTAAATATTACTTTAAGTCAGAGTTCTCAATTGTAAGTAATAGAAGCTCATTCTGATTTAATTAAGCAGTAAAGAATTTTATTAAATCAATGTTGGGTAGCTTAGAGAATTTTGGGGATGCCAGGAGAGTCAGATCTACTAAGGAAAGTCAGGGAAAATAGCCCAAACCCAGAACTGGTTCTGCAGGAGGAATTCTTTTTGCTGCCATCAGATAGAATACTCTCTGTTCTCTACTTCTTTGGACAGAAGCTGTTAAGCCAAAGTCTGTGACAACAGCACAGGACTATTTAAATGTCTATGCCATAACCACAAAGGAATCTGGGGAAAAAAGTATTGGCTCCTAAATTTTGGAGGCCACTCTTGCCTCCTACCAAGACTTAAAAGGCAGAAAATTCCTCAGATATTGGAAGGTTGTTGAGTAGTCAAAAAGAATAATACATTTTCCCTGTTATATCAAAATTAAAATCATATAAAATAGTTATATATTTTGATTTTTAAGTTAGCATTGTATTATGAAAATTTTGTTGTCATTAAGTGTTCTTTGTGAGCATGGTTTTAATAATTGCATAATTTTTCACCATACACTACTTCCCAAATACACATATTCCAATTTTTTTCTGAAAATTTTAATCTTTTAAAATCTCTTTAAACTCTTTTGCAACTTTTAATTTCAGTGACAAATATTTGACTTCATACCAATTGCCAAATCTGGAATCAACTTTCTTGGTTTCTCAGTCTTAGTTTAATCTTCCATAATTTAAAAAATTTTAACCATCTAAAATCTTTGGCATATGGCCTGTTTCCAAGGAGGAAATACCTTTGTGGCATCCAGCATACAAATGATGCTCTACTGTCACTTTACAGGTATGCATTAGAGCTGGCCCAAGGCAAAGTTTCACTAAACTCTAGATTTTTTTCATCAAATATTGAGTAGTCTCTCTTGAATAACTCTCCATTCTCTTAGGCTTTTGTTCCTGAATAGTTGGAAGGTAATGTTTTATTTTTATTTATAATATTTCTTTAAACTATGGTCCTAGAAATTCTTGAATTTGAAGTTTACACTCATATGTTGTGCAAGCAGTAGCCATGTATATCTAGAGAGTTACCGTGCCATATAAAATGTGGTTACTGACTGCTAACCAAACTGGTCTTGTTAGAGGTAAGTTTCAGATTATCAGTGTATCCTGTAACCCTTTCCTTTTTTTTTCTTTCTTTCTTGCCTATTCATAATTTCATCATGAAGAAAGTTAATAGCTTTTCTCTTTTAAATTTTAATATATACCTGTGTCATCTTGCTGTTAAATTCTTTCAACTGCTTACACAAAATGGCTAATGAATGGTTTGAATTAATGCTCAATGACAAGAGGAAAAACGTTAGTTACTATGTGACTTTCATTGAAGTTCAGCAAGTATATTTAATGTATGTTAAGTAGTTGAATTTCTGTAAATAAATGTATAGTTTATTCTTTCATACTGTCTTTCAGTCTAAATGTCACTTTTAGGTATTTTTTATTATCTTAATAATGAAACTTTTAACAAAGTGATATATGATGATAATTTGTGATCCTAATGTCTCAAAATGGAGTTGCTCATGTCAAGTAGCATTAAGCACACAGTGAATCGCTCACCTTCCCCCTCAAAGTGATGAGGTAATGAACATAGACCCATCTGGAAGGATCATGAAAGCAGCAAGGACCTGGCCTTGTTAGGGAAGCTTTTGGAGACTTTGCTGTGAGAACTCTGAGGCCTCCTGATTTTGGCATCTGCTCCTGGAGGACGCAGTGACCCTGCTCCAACCCCTCAGCTGACCAGGGTCCGAAGGAATTCCAGCCCCACTTGTTGGTCTCCCAAGCCATTGCTGTGGTTTATTACCTCCCTTTACTACTGCTTGTGTGTTGAATGTTAACTGCATGATTGGTGATGTGTGAAGGTCTCACAATAAACGGTGAATTCCAGCACATATAATTGGCTATTGAGTCACTGTGAAATCTTATGGCTTTTGTGGAGTTAGCACAAAACTTAATGAGAAGTGATGAGAACTTAATTAACATATCAATGGATATAGTGGGTAACACAAAGGTTTTCCAATAAAAACAGCTTTCATTTATCATCTATTGAATAAATATGTCCTTCCCTTATTTGTTATCTGTATGTAACACTTTTATAATATACTTTATATAATACGCCAACATTAACACTGGCAAAATGGTAAATTGTGTTCAAAACCATATAGAACATAAAACATTTTCTTTAAATGTGGCAGAATTTTGCAAAATTAGAATTTTTTTCTGAGTTTATGGGAAAAGAAGTTGCTCATTTAATTGACAATTATTTCTGTTAATTTGGATTCTAACTATTTAAAGTTCTAAGACATTCTATCTTAATTCAAGCTATTACAATTTTAAATGGTACTGCTGCTGGGAAGTTTAGCATTATAAAAATATACACAAAACTATAGGCCTAATTATTTAAGTAGGAAAATTACTCTATTTTCTGAAAGGAGAAAATTTTAGAGAAGCCAGTAATAACATTTCAGCAATTTCTTTAATTCAGCTCCCAAATTTTGATGTTTAAACACTTTTAAAAATAGAGTATTTTCAGAATAATCATAAGCTGATTATTATTATCATTAAACTTCCAGAATGAAAAAATGAGGGAGCTGGTATGGCAAAGATTAAGATGCATTAAAATTTTTCCCTAGATTCATTCTGCAAGGCATTTTTTCTTTTTTGGTGACATTATGGAAATCCACAGAAAACAGTTCCCCCAGCTAGCTACTGTGCTTGGATGGTGGCTGGCACTAATTAATAGATATGGCATGAAAACTGAATTATGGGTTCTATACAGCCAGCTCTTTGTAAGCAAAAGAGATAACTTTAAATGTGTTCTACTTTATATGTGAAAATGGCAATGACCTATTATCCACGGGACATGTGTTCTGGGATTTTGCTGACAGTGGAAATGAATTTACCATGATTCAGCCACATCTTTTGCCAAGATCTCGTTCATATCCAACAAGTTGGACAGGGTTAGGGGCTGCTAGCTATATACATGGGTGAGAGAAAAACTAAATGGGTTTGAACCTTTTCCCTCAGTTTGGTGTTAAAACCAACCAGAATCTTTATAAATATAGCACTTGCTCTGAATAGTAGAGCCTATGGGGGAAAACCTCAGCTGTAGCCATATAGGTATATCATGCCTGCAGCCAGGCTTAGTCCTCCTGGCATAACTTCTGAAAGTGGAAGTGAAAAGATGTAACATAGGAGATTTCAGTACTAACATATATCAAGTCTGAGGAGCTATGCCAGGCATTTATGACTGTCAACCTATCAATAACACAAATGCCTTTGAAAGAGTTAGACAGCATCTAAAAAATTATTCTTAAAAGGAAAGCATCAGACAAGAAATTACAGATTGAATATATATATGAACAAACACATAATACATGCATATATTAAATATTCAGCTAAAAATAATAGCTACATATGAAAATTACTTATACTTGCCACAAATCTATGCCAGAAGTACTTCTCAGTAATATATTTTATTAACTATTTTTAGTCAATGTGTTAAACAAATAAGAGCAATGCAAATTTTGGAAACTATTTCAAACAGAATAATTATTTAAAATAAACTCTAAGTTATAATGAAAACAGATTTAAAAATTAACATTAAACCTGCTGGTATCAGATAAGCTTCTGCTCCATGGAAGTTGTACACAATACCCTTTTCCCCAACTATTGGAATCTCCTATACTACTGAAGGATAAGAAGTTCTTTAATTGCTCTGTTCACATAGTTAAGTCTCCTGGAAGATATATGCAGCCCAGGGAGGGAAGCCCACTGAATCAAAAGTTTGGAGTCATTAAAATGATGTTTATAGTCTTGAAAACATATTTATTATTTTCCTTTACTTGTACGTTTTCCAATTGGTTTGAGAAAACATCTAAGTTTATCTTTGAGTATATGAACAATAAACCTCAAAAACAGTGACCAGAGGGATCATGTTTAGCAAGAAAACTGTACACCTTCGTGACCTATATTAATTTTACTCAGACACTCTTGAGTGATTTCAGCTTTTAAGTGGCTTCCTCATGGCCTGAAAACCTTGATTCATCTCCTATTTAATTTCTTGAGAGGGTTAATTTATTTGTCACAGGGCTCAACTCCATTGTGTCATTTCCATTACAGTTAGACTTTCTGGTTCATGACTTTTGTTTATTTTATTTTTAAAAATTAAATGAAATGTTTTAATTGACAAATAAAAATTGTACACATTTATCATGTACAACATGGTGTTCTGAAGTATGTATACATTGTGAAATGGCTTAATCAAGCTAATTAACATATGTATTACCTCATATACTTATCATTTTTTGTTGCGAGAACACTTAAAATCCACTCTCAACAATTTTTAAAATATAATACATTGCTATTAACTATAGCCACTATGTTGTACAACAGATCTCTTGAACTTATTCTTCCTCTCTAACTAAAATTTTGTATCCTTTGACCAACATCTCCCCAAGCCCTGCCCTTTCCTATCCCTGGTAACAACCATTTACTCTTTGCTTCTATGAGTTCAAGATTTTTAGATTCCATATGTAAGTAAGATCATGTGGTATTTGTTTTTTTGTCCCAGGTTTATTTCACTCAACACAATGTCTTCCAGATTCACAATGTTCTCCTAAGTTGTCACAATGACAGGATTTCCTTCTAAGACTGAATAGCCTTTCATTGTGTATATATAAACCACAGTTTCTTTATACTTAGGCTGATTCCATATCTTGTCTATTGTGAATAATGCTGCAATGGACATGGGAGTGCAGATATCTCTTCAACTTACTGATTTCATTTTCTCTGGATATATACCCAGTAGTGAGATTGCTGGATCATATGATAGTTCTATTTTTAATTTTTTGAGGACCCTCCATACTGTTTTCCATAGTGAATTTACTAATTTACCTTCTAACAAACCATGTGCAAAGGTTCCCTTTTTTCTACACCCTCATCAACTCTTGTTATCTCTTATAAACTATTTGTGGCAGAAACAACATAACTCAGAGCCTAAAATTATCTACAATTTTTCATATACGATGTCCAGTACTCAATAAAAAATAACTAGACAAATGACAAAAGAAGGAATAACTCAAATCAAAGAAAAACAATAAAAATTAAAAGTGAGCCACAGAGAATTAAGATAATGATGTTATCGGGCACATGTTTAAAAATAACAATGATTAATACGTTCAAATAACTCAAAGGCAAGATTGAAAATTTGGCAGAGAATTGGAAATAATTAAGAAATAACCAAAGTAAGTCCTAGATCTAAAAAATAAACTAATAATAATTTAAAAACTCAGTGAATGAATTGGCTTGCAAATTAGGCACCGTTGAAAAGAGAATATATGACTTATAAGATAGGTCAGAAAAAATTATCTAGATTCAAGGTTAGAGAGACAAAAAAATAAATGAAAATAAAAAAGAAAATAGAAGGAAAACAGAGAAAGGAGTGTGGAATATGTTTTAAAGGTCTAACATAAATATAATTTATAATTTGGGTAGTAGATAAAGTGAAGAAAATGGAACGGAATCAATATTTAAAGACATAGTGATTGAATAATTTCCTGAATTTGACCCACATGTAAACTAGACATATCATAGTAAAACAGTGGGAAACCAAAGAGGTGATAGGCTCGGTAGCTCACGCCTATAATCCCAGCATTTTGGGAGGCCAACGGGGGAGGGTTTCTTGAGGCCAGGAGTCAGGATTTCAAGTTCAGCCTGAGGAACATAATGAGACCTTCTCTTTACAAAAAGTTTTTTAAAAAATTAGCTGGACATGGTGGCATGTGCCTATAGTCCCAGTTACCCAGAAGCCTGAGGTGAGAGGACCTTTTGAATCCAGGAGTTTGAGGCTGCAGTAAGCTATGATCAGGCCACTACACTCCAGCCTAGGTGACAGAGTGAGACCCTGTCTCTATAAAGAGAATACCAGAGAGGAAATTTTAAAAGCAGACCGAGAAGGCATATTAACTTAAAAGAAGTGACTTTATGTTGTATGGCTAACTTCTTCACTGAAATTATGGAAGCAAGAAGAAAATGGATTTAAAAATCTTTGAAGTGCTGAATGAATGCCAATTATCTTATCTTCCTAATGAAATTAACTAGTGTTGCGGTCTGATAGCAGTCGCTTTATTTTTATACTTTTCTCTGTCCGGCAGCTACTTCCTGGTACGTAACCACCTTGGGTGCCTTGAGGAAAACACATCTTCATTCCTTCCAGCCGATTGCTCAAGGGAAGCGGATGTTTGCATCCTAACTTCTTGACCTCATCACCGTGTGCAGGACAATGAGGTGCCTTGGCTTGTTTGCAAGACCCCAGGCCCTTGGCTATCTGCCGTAAAGCTGTCTGTCATGAGGAATAGTTCTGTTTGTTCAACAGGCCGTGTCCGGACCTGTTGACCTCTGGCCCCAAGGAGAGCACATCCAGTTTTGCTGACTCCAGGCTTAAGCCAATTTTTGCCCAGGGACGGTCCCTACAACTAGGTAGCCCTGCCAAATTAGAGCTCAGTGGGGAGAGAGGGAATTACCCTCTATGAATAATTCTAGTTCAGTGTATAGGACCAAGATGTCCACTGGTATCTCAGGTGAGGACCAAGGCACCATAGGTAAATGAAAGTCACTACTAACCTAGAATTGTATATTCAGTAACAAATGTCTTCGAAGTATATATACACTAAACAAATTGTTCTACAATCAAAAATAGAGAGAGTTTTTTTTTTTTTAACCAGTATAACTGCACTAAAGGATTTTATAGTTGCTATCTGCCAGGCAGCAAATGTGAAATTGTTTTCTTGACTACACTTGAGGACTTGTTCATACCTATTTGTAGCCATATAAAAAAGGTGCGTTTATGTTTTGATATTCTTCTAAAATAATTATTATTGCAGAATGGGTGTCAACATCTTGAAGGAAAACCTTGACATAACAGTGGAACACTTTTGCAATAAATGCTTCTTCACTAATGTTTTCGATAATGCAGAGGACAAAAGTGTATGCAAAAACATGGATATTGATGATTCTGGGTTAAATAATAATTTCACTGAGGCAGAAAATATGCCAGATGAGCCTGGTGTATTGTGTAGAAATACTAGAAAATAAGAAATTATTAATAAAAAATAAAAACTCACAATGATGGGGGCATGTCAAAGAGACACAGAAGCCAACTACAAGAACTCATAATGGCTAAAATTGGAACCATTTGTGCAACAAAATAAGGGAAAATGACAAGTAAATGTAATATAGTATAGTATAATGGATGAGATTCTGGAACAGAAAAAGGACATTAGGGACATTAGGTAAAAACTAAGGAAATCTGAATCAACTATGGCTTTTAGTTAATACTTTATCAATACTGATTCATTCATTGTGACAAATATACCATGCTAATATAAGATTTTAATAATAGGAGGACCAGGGCATGGGATATATGGAAATTCTGTACTATCTTTACACTTTGTACTGTTATAAAATAAACAGTTTAGTTTAAAAATGTGATTCAGAAGTATTTGACTTTAAATGTGTAGAAGTTTTAAAAATAATTTAATACATTTTATTTATATTTAATATATATTTTAATTTATAGTGTATAACAAAGTCTAGGAAATAATAAATTCTAAAAAGCTTTAAAACCATTTTCTTATAGAACTTTTAAAGCATTTTCAGAAGAGAAAATAATATAATGGACCCAAATATGTTTATTATCAAGCTTCTAAAGTTACTTTCTGTCATTTTTATTTTTCTATCCCTGCTCCTACTATTATTATTATTATTATTTTGGTGCAGTCTTTAAAGTCAAATCTCAGATATCACATCATTCTTGAATTCTTCATCGTCTATTGTTAATATATCAGGAATTTAAAAAACAACCGTTATGGTGCTATTTCACTCGGTGTTATTCATAGTAGCTCTTTAATAAAAGCTAATACCCTGTCCATATTCAGTTTTCCTTGGTTATCTCAAAAAGTTGATTTTTATAGTTGGTTATCTGGAATCAGGTTTCAAACAAGATCCACATATTGCATTTGGTTAATATTCTTAAGTTTCTTTTAATCTATAATAGTTCATTCTTTCTTAACGCCACTGATTTTTAAACTAAAAAAGGTTTGTTTTTACAATAGAATTTCTATAACATGAAATTCTAAATAATAAAAACATCATGTTATAATTTAATTAATAGCATTCTGGTTTTTTTCCCCCAAAGGCTATGTTTTATTTCCCAAACTACATAATGGGTAAAGGTGAGTTCCTTATACTGCCTATCTTTACACTTAAATGTGTTTTATAAATACTTTTGTAGCTACTCAAATTTTTTTATTTCAGCATATTACAGGGGGACAAATGTTTAGGTTATGTATGTTGCCTTTGCCCCACTCGAGTCACAGCTTCAAGTGTGTCCATCTCTCAGACGGTGTGCACCGTATCCATTAGGTGTGAATATACCCATCCCCTCCTCCCTGCTCCCATCTGCCTGACACCTGATGAATGTTATTACTATATGTGCACTTAAGTGTTGATCAGTTAATACCAATTTGATGGTGAGTACATGTGGTGCTTGTTTTTCCATTCTTGTGATATTTTCTTTCTTAGTGATATGTAAAAAGTGGTGCATCTCACGATGACACCTAGATCTGATGAAATAGAGTAAAACTCAATTAATTTCCCTGTGTCCCAGTTTTCTTTTCTGTACAGGTAAAAAATTAGGTAAGAATTTCTGAGGATCTTTCTCATTCTAGAAGTCTATTAATTTGCACAAATGAAAAGATCCTATAAACACTAAGCTAGTGGAAAGAGATCTAAGTAACTTCTTTGCCCTCTGTGAAGTAAACTTAGAATTTCTTTGCATATCTCCCTAACAAATGCAATGTCAGAGTGCTGGGGTGTAACAGCCATTTTACTAAAGATTTGGCGGGAGATGCAGAGTGTATGAATAGCATCATAAGCCATAAAGCAAACCTTTAAAAAAAAGGCCATTGGAAGTTCTTGTTTCACCCCTCTTGTTCCTTCTCATCCTTTGGCTACTTTTTCTGCTGAAATTCATCATTGCAGGTTGTCCCATTTCATGTTATCCTCCTCTTCTTCCTGGAATTCTCATCAGATATCTCTATATCTTTATATTTTCCCAAGCAAATAAATTTGCTCTTCTTGTCTCATACCCACCACACTGATCACCAAATAATCTACTTCCCTTAGATGGCAAGTGGGAAAGTGGGAGATTTTCTTCATAATACATATTATTTTACACATACATTCATACTGAATTCATGCTCTTATGAGGCACCTATGTGCCAGGAATTAGGCTATATGCTGGGAATAATAACAAACAATACCTGCTTCCTTTTCCTTGTGAACTTATGGTCAAATTAATTACACGAATTACTAAGAAGTCAAGGTTATATATAGAATAAAAGTCAATGTGGTGGGATAAAAAAAGATAACTCTTGATGATTTAATCCACTTTTGCAGCCGTTAGATCTCCATGGAACATTTGCATATTCCCTTAAGGTTTGCGGGTGATAGGAAGCTGTAGTGATGCCAGGACTCTCCTGCCAGGATTCCATCACGAGTCAAATGCTGGCTCTGTGTCCTAGTCTGCATTCAGAGCCAGGACAAGAAAGCTTTGCCACAGGAAATGAGATAATGCATCTACAAACTCATTTATCTTCTCAGGAAAATGCATTACTCTAAGACGTATATTTATGCCCTAGACATTTTTACAGACACACTAGCAGTTACACTCGGTTTTTCTTCTTTAGGGTTACTGATTCACGATCGTAATTAAGACTGTTATGTACACCCCTGTAGACCCCTGTAGGAAACAAAATAATTTTTTCCCCATTTGCTTAATAAAACAGTCCAAAATGATATATTTTTCTCCAAAAATGATGGCAAGTTAGTGTAGGAGAGAGGGTTAGAGAGCTGTAGAGGTAGAAGACCTGGATTTTGGCATTTAAAAGCCATGTGACCTTGAGCGAGTCCCTTAGCCTCAGTTTACTCATCTGTTAAATGGAAACAAAGAATCTCTCTAATTCATAGGAAGTTTGAGAGGATTAAATTAAATAACACGAATGAAAAGGCTTCCAAAATTATAAATTACATGCAAACAAAGATTTGGTTTATCAGTCTCCTGGGAGCAAACTACAACTTTGAACCTCAATGCCCTCTCCTTTAGGTTTATATGCAAAAACACTACAAAATACTTAAAATGTAAAAAGAGGGAGTGACATCACTTGCTGACTTGAGTCAGAACTCAAAGTTTTGATTCAAATTGTGTGTATATATGGGAGAATTTAGATTTCAATGGAAACATTTTACTAGCCCACAAACAGCCTTAGACATGGTTTCCTGTTTACCTTGAAATGGATGTTGTGGTTTGTTCTTAATGATTGGAGGAAGTTCCAGTTCTTGGTAAAATGATCTCATTTAAACATAGAGCAGGATACGAGAAAGAACAATTAGCTTGTGGTTCTGATTGATGTTGTGTATTTTACACGCAGCTGGATAAATCTATGAATGTAATGATTACCAATTTATTTCATTATTTTTTCCTTTCATGAGTATTTATTATGCCCCGGGCATTGTTGTAAGGATTACTAATGGCAACGACGAAGGAGACATAGTCCTTGATTTCAATGAGCTAAAAATCTGGTTTGCAAAATAGGCGAGGAAATCATTGATAATGTGGTAATTCTCTTTAGAAGTTGGTGTGGCCTGTTCGATATTAGATATTTTTCAGCTACTTCTCCTGGGGTCATTTTTTATGGTGCTACATAAGAATTCCCTTGTTCACAAAAGTATTCGGTGGAAGGTCTACTTTTCAGTTCAGATTCATGTATTGTTTCCCACCCTCCACCCACCCTCCAGAAAGTATTATTGAGTCTCCTTAAGTGACAAACAATATTTGACTCTCCCCATTATAAATCTTTTACGACATCCTTTCTCTTGTCCCATATTCACAAAATTTCTGCTGGAACAGAAAGAACATAGTCTCCAGAAATACAGACACAGATTACTTAGTTTAGATGATTATATAAGTCTGCAGTGTTGCATACTCACAGATAATAGTGTGTTGAGAAAACTACAAGTAAGCCCAACATTTTAGATAATGTTTCAACATTTAAAAACTGTAATTTTAAAAGGTACAAGGGAAAGATGATTGCTTAGGAATGAAAATCCAGAAGCAGCTATATCGGTGCTGACAGCAGGGGATTCCAGAAAAGGATAGGTTCTTTTTGTCTTGGTTACTCTGGGTCAGAATTATCGCCATTTTTCTAGTAAGGAAGAACTTGAGAGTAATATCAGGACTTACTGAACATACCATAGGTCATTGTATAGTGGGTACTATTTTCATAGGGGATGTCAAAAATGTAGCTCCTTTTCTTCCACGTCAATGTAATCTCACTTCCTTAGTCCTCATTCTGCTGGATCGTAGTAAACTTCATCTAGCCAATTCCAGATGAGCCCAGACATCATCCAGTGTTTCACAAAATTGATTTAAGAATTCCTGCATCCCTGTCTTTTCTCCTCAGGAAAGCATCTAAAGTCCCAGCTTTGGGAGAACTATCCATCCACGCTGGCATCTGTCAAAATGCCTGTGTGTGCATCAATCTGAGTTCTGCTCCTTCTGGAACATGGCCTCTCCAGATCTCCAAATCATTTCTCTGTTACACCAGGCTCTTTTGCTGTTTTGCTTGCCCCTTTTCGATGGGACTACAGAAGACTCTCTGGGTGGTAAGCCCACCGTGGCGCAGGCTCCTCCGCAGCCATTCTTCCCACACTGCACCTGGAGACATGGAGGTGGGGGAGCTTTGGCAAGGTTGCCGGCCCTGGAGCTCCAGGCAGGCAGACTGCACGGTATCCTCTTCTCTGGGACTCCTCCGAATGTGTCTTTCACGGGCGCTCCTCCTGGGAAGACGTGGCATAGACATTTGCTTCACCTTCCAGGCTCTAAGGGTCTTTAGCTAATTTTGGGGTGGAAGGTGGTGATAAAAACTCCAGTGTGTGATCACATTTTCTTTCAAATATTCACAGTCGTAGAGCTGGATTATGCTTTCAAAAATAAAAATCTGAGAATTTTATGTCTTGGTTGTGCTCTGATTCTACTCTCCTTGAGGTGATAGAAGACTCATATCCAGTTTAGTTAGAAAAACACATTATCTTCTCCTGCTATTGTATATAAATATGTACAACGAATGGAAGAAGCTTCTCACTACAACGTGCATAGTCATTCCTGAGAAATTCTACTGTTATCTTCGTAAAATACTAGGGTTAGTAATGTCTCCATGGATCTCTACAGGTAAATATGTCTACTCGGTCTCTGTTTCAGACACAATTGTAATGCTTAGGGCAGGTAAATCTGATAAACACTATTCTTGGAGAATTCTATCTAAGGATTTATCACTGTCCGGAATAGTAACAGTTGATATGTGAAAGGATCAAATAATCATAGAAGAGGAATTCTATTAACACTTTAGGAATACAGAAAAACAGTTGGCATAATTTATTTGCCCCTTTGGATATAGAGATGAAAATACTTTATAGCTGAAAGACCACTTTTTTGGAAACTCCTTAAGGAAAAGGCCTATGTATCATAGCATCACCTCAGTCCTTACTTGTAGAAGAGCACAGAATAGGCTCTTAATTTTATCAAATGAGTAGAGTTTCAGGTATTTGAGAAATAGCTGCACATCACATGCATCTTTGAGAGAGTATTTTAAATAACATTGCATCAAAATTCCTCCACTTTGTTCTTTCTGTGTCCTTTCTATTGATATGCTACTTTCTTCCTTTTTTTATGTACTGAACATTTAGATTTAATATTGCTAACCTTTCTTTTCTGTTAGCTGTAACTGATCATCAGGACAGTCATGATTTATTATATGTCCAATTATGTAAGAATGGCATTGGGGCAATATAGAAAAAGCAAGGTAGGCTTTGTTTATCTGTAGATGCTTCAGTTATATTGCTTCATGCTGTTTTTAGTAATAGCGTTCATGTGAGACAGCACTCAAGGTTGAGAAAAACACATGAGAAATCCACTCAAAGTCTTAGAAGGCATTTCTAATATATAATACACATGCCAACAATTAAGCAGTTTGAGGAGTTTTCTTATTGACCTTCCTATTTAAATTTCTATAAAAATTAACTTTCCTGATTTCTTCATGGCTGTGTCTGACTGCATGAAGCTGCTTTTACCTCACCATCTTTAAACATGTTATTTTTTACTTGGGGGTGCTAAATTTAAGGAAAGAAGCTTATCATAAATTGCTAAAAATAATATATTAAACTGTAATTACAAATGTCTTAGATTCCAATATATTTATTTATTCTATTTACATAATTTACATACTACCCTATTTCTAAAATAATTTGAAAAGGTTTATTATTTCATACGAAGAATTTTTTTATGAAGACCATAATCAGTACAGTGAACACAGCTGTAATTACTATTCCAGCTCTGAAAGCCGCTGTGATGAAGTCATGGAATTATGATCTCTTTTAAGCTTATAATTGTGAGTGAGCATATGTACGAGTTTATATTACTGCAGTGGGATTCTCACAAAGAATCACATTCTGGAAACATTTAAGACGAAAGGAGCCTTTCTGATCTGTTAATAAAGTAAACAATCTTGATTTAAAAAGCATAAATCACATGTTAGAGACAAAGATGTCAAGTTCTTTGTGTGAGATCACAACTCAGTGTTCTCTTCCAAAATAGAAAAGAAAGTTATGCAGTTGTTTTCATTGTCTGCATGTCAATAATTCACATTCTGAAAATGTCTCTTCAGGTGAAATCAGCACCATTTTAAGGTATTTTTTTTCCTTTCTAAGTTTATGCTGAGCCTGGAGTTTGTCTCTAATAGCAGGTAGGGCTTGTTCTCTAGAATAATTGGAACATCACTGATCAGTCAATCCTCAGGCACTGCGAGGAAACAGAACATTTCAGGGCTATTAGACACCTAACACCAACTTCACAAGAGGCTGTGCCTGGTGAGAAAAGGGCCTGGCCATCCAAATGTCTGCACTGGGAGGTTCTGCAAAGAGGCCTTCCCTCACAATGATTCCTTTATGCAGCCCACATTTTTTGGTGAGAAGGGGCAAGACAGAAATGAAAACCATGAATTGATCTACCTGTTCGGTAAGCCAAACTTATAAAAGAAAATAATTCTCTTGACTCTTCTGACCTTGTCACCTTGTCTGCGAGACCAAAAAGAACTTGGCTTTTTCTTCTACCTTTTTTCCTGCTTCTGTAACTTGGCATGAGTTGCGAGTTTGGAACAGAGTTAAAAATCTCTTTTGGTGTTAGACTTATTCAGGGAAAAACATATCCAAGGATCTATAATTCTGAACTTTCAAGGAAAAAAATCCTAAAGGCAGCAAGCAACGCATTTTTAAGCAAACATGGAAAGCATAACTTACCTGAAATTGCCAAAGAGTTTTAAAACATTAAAAGTTCATTTATTAAAATAATTTTCATTGTACATGCTTATGGTAGAAAACTTAGAAACTGTAGAAAAATATGAAGTAAAACAAAAGCACCCATAATTCCAGTATCCAAAGAATTACCCTGTTACTCTTTCAGTGTTTTTCCTAAATATATATAATAATGGGCATTAAATATAAACATAATTTTTATACATTCAAAAGTTTTGTCCATGATAATCTTAGCAGGTACTATCAGAAAGAGCCAGCACAATCTGTATAAAGTTGCTGAGTGTCTGTTATAGCAAAGAGTAAATGGCATTGAGAAATATATTGGCTCTGAAGGTATGTGCATTATTTAAAACTCCTTCCAAGAACCATGTGAGTAAGCTTGGAAGCTGATTCTCCCCTCAGTTGAGCTTTCAGATGAGACCTCACCCTTGGCCAACTGCTTGAGTGCAACCTTATGAAAGACCCCAAGCCAAAGGCATCCAGCTGAATTCTCAGAAATTGTGACATAATGTTTGTTATTTTCAACCACTGAGTTTTGAGATAATTTGTCATGTTGTGATAGATAACCGGGATATAGTTTGCACAAACTCTGCCACTCAGTTTACTGTGTAATGTTGGTTGAGTCACTTAACCTCTCTGGTTCTCAGTTTCTTTACTTGTGGGGTTTGACCACATTAGTATTTCCCAAACTTCAGCCATTTATTTCATACTTTCCATTATTTTCTGTATCTACTTACAACCTCTACTGCTATTTACTGAATTCTTCAAATTGCATCATGATGCAAAATTACCTTAAGCCAGTTAGGCCATTTGGCAAACATCTCTGTGGTAAATATTGGTAATCTTTTAGTAGTTACAAATTGGGGAAGGATATTTCCCTCTTTCTGACAACTTTTTTTAATCAGATGATATATTACAATAAGTAAAAGTCTCAGACCAAATTCTGTCAAATGTATAAACACTGTATTTCATCAAAACTGAGATACCATTTATTGCAAGATGCATAGTAATATTATGGATCACTAAGGGTAAAAGAAACACTGCTAATCATAATTATAAAATGTCCAATTATAATTATAAGACACATCCAATTCCAGATATGTTAAAATGTGAGAAAAATGTGCACTTTAAGATTAAACAAATAAGATATTAGCAAGTAAGCACCAAAAGAGGTCATTCATGGTATTCAATCCCACTTTTGTCCTAAGGACAGTAGCTTTAGCAAGAAAGGATAAGGGATGTCCCAAAAGGAACAGCTCAGTGTTAATGCCAGGACCAGCCATCTTGTAATTAGATCAGGCTACAGAGTTCTCTCTGCAATGGAAGGATTTAGGATCCACATGGCTCTCACTCTATCTTGCGTGCTCCTAATCTTGTGTGCTGCCCTGTGGCCTTTGCAGGGTCCATGCGAGTGTGTGGGGCCTGCTCAGTATTCCTAACTTGCCTCCCATGAAGAACACGTTTAAGCCAATAAAGATTATTTCCAACATGCCTTACACTAATTAACAAAGCCTTTGGTACAGGTTTGATTAAGGTCGTACTCATTTAAATATAAATTCCGTCTTTAGGCCTTGAGTCCTGATTAGGGCTTCAAATGGTAATTAACCATTCCTGGAGTGTAGATTAGGAACAACTAGCTCAAAACACATCTCACTGTTTATACTGCATTTTAAAATAAACTGTCGCATCCAATATAAAAATGCTTTCATTTTTTGCCAAAGTAGAATTTTTCTAGGTAAGAAATTACATGTCACTACTGTAATGGAAAATGAGTAACAATGCCGTAAACGGAAGTCACCCATAAAAATGAACACCTGCATCAAAACAATGCTAGGTGCCATTGTCTAGTTAAGGATCTAAATTTCAGGCCAGCTCTCTCTTTGTTAAAAGATTAGTAATTGAGATTCTTTTCCTTGAATTAATCAGAAAGGGAAAAAACTGAAAAGGGAGTCATTTCCTTGGAATGTTATTTAAAATTATTTAATGCTCTGTAATTGTACTACTAGGGTCTGGGTCCTGTACTTTGTGAAAAACTGGATTAGATGATTTCAAAGTCTCTGATAGGTCTAATATTCTTTGAAATGCAATTTTTCTTGTTTTTCTTCTGTAAAGCGGTGGGTGGAAATGTATGTCATCTTGGAAAATAGTACATAGGTCTCTGGCATCTTATGCAGATTGGTTGCTGTGAGAATACTTGAACTAGGAAAGTATTTATTTTCCTAATGATCTCATTAATAAATGAGAACATTACAGGCAATTACGTATTTTTTCCCCATGGTGCTCATATGCATTTATAATATTTATATTAAAGACTTTTAGTTTGTATTAAAATATGGACTCAAGCCTTCTGGTTTTAGAAACAACAATAACATAACAAAAACAACAACAAATGGTTTTTTGTCTGAGAGACTTCAGGATTTAATAAGCATTTTCCCCCCTACGTTATCTGCCAGCAATGATATCACAGTATCTGGGACAATTTGGTTTTGGGCACCAGCTTGTCTTTACTTCTGAGATACAGGGCTCACACTCTTCTGGATAAGTTCTTCCAAGTGGCTTTTACAGAAGTAATCACAATGTCAGACGAGCTAAAGGAGCCTGTATTAATAACTCACAGTTTGGTTTTCTGTCTTCTTTGCAGCATTATTTTGTAGGGTATCTACCTTCTTTTTGACTCACTGCAGAAGAAAACTATTCTCTGTACAGCTCTTACAGGAAAATGAGAAAAAATGTTTTATGATTTCCAATAGTGAAGTAAGTTCTGGTGCCTGGAATCAGTCACCTGTGGAAAAATGTTACCCACGTATTACTAATAGTGGGATGGGGAGTTCAGGGATAGACATTTACCCATTTCTTATTTTTTTACTATTCACTTTAAACCATATCCTTAACTATACATTCTACTAGCTTGATTAAAAAGTTGAGGGGGATATTTATTTGAAATGTTTTTTAAAATAATCCACCATAGAACTCGCATTCAAAAATAACATGAATTTTTGACTTATCCATGATTTCAAAAAAAATTGCTCTAAAAAAATGTGAAAGGTAATCACAAGCCAAACATGCATTTGAAAGACTGAGGATGTACCTTCACTACAAAAATAAAACAAAAAAGGTCGAAGTGAAATGTCAGAGATATCAACTGCCTAACTTAGTACTTAAGAAAATAGGACATTTCATACTTAATAGCCTATTTTAAGGTAGATTGTGATAAGTCAGAAATGCATATCATAGAGCCTTAGAGCAATTACCAAGAAAAAAAAGCAAGTATAAAGAAAAAGTTAATAGTGTAGATAAAATGATTTCATCAAAATGTAATGATGACTATGTGAACAATGGGTGAATCTAAGCAGGCAAAGGGTTTATGGAATTCATTACATTATCCTTGCAGCCTTTTTGTAAGTCAGAAACTTTTTTCAAAATAATAAGCTTCATTAAAAAATATTTAATGACAAAAAAAATTCTTTAGCAGTTTAGCTGAATTTCTTTCATACAATTTGACCAAGAACAAAAAAGGCCAAGCAGTGGTATTTTTATTACAGAATTATATCAGCAACTGGTATCTCTTGTTGAAACTTTCCAATCTCCAATGCTCTTACATTTTATTTTAATGTTTATTTTAGTATTTTATTACACTTAAAATCTTCCAAAGTTTAATATCAAAACTATTTTTGTCTTTAATATCATAATTATTCCAAGTGTGGGTTTTTCTAGGACCATAACTAAAGTATTAATAACTAAAAGTGGGTTTCATTAGGGACAGGACATAATAGCACAACACAACAGAAAGCAAAATAAGTGATTAATTGTTGGAACTTTCTTCAGTGCTTTTCCAACTCCCTAGTAGTACTTGCTCACTTATGTTTATTCTCTATGCTTCCAAACTTCTATCCATAAATATTCAAATATGCTATGATTCACTCCCACAGGGCCTAACGTGATAGCTTGACTATCTTTAAGATATTAGTGATTGACAGCTACTGTTTTCTTCAAAGGCAACAATATGGCTTGACAACTGCTTTTTATTCAATCCAGAGCAGTGACTGACAGTGATAATTTTGGCACTGAGGCAGGAAAGTGACAGAGCTTTTTGTCATAATTTGTAACTTTTTGGTATGCGTCAAACCACATCACGCAGATAGCTACATATGGCACAGATTCTATCTGAAGGACAGCATAATTTTTTATTATAGTTATATTTTTTTTTTACTCTGCTAGCAAAGCTTTTTTCTAACAAAAGAATGTGTTTCTCATTGAGGTACAGGCATGCCAAGTCCAAAATTTAAAATCCAAAACATTCTGTATTATCTGAGAGCAAATGAAGCTTTGGAAACAATTATCTGATGGAAAATTACTAGATTTTTTTTTCTTGGTGCCTAAATATATTTTTATTTACACCTTTATCAGTTAATCATTTTATAGTTTTAAAGAAATCAATGTTTGGGAAAACATATAGGTTAATAAAACCAGTCATGGCAAGGATGATAACCTTGGAAATTGGTATGCGTATCCAGTCTAGTGGCTTTACTGCTGTCACGAATGTTTGATTTTCTAAATCCATGTGATTTATTTAACTTGTTTTTTTACACTGCGATGTGTAATGGGTAAACATTAAAACCATCGTATAGTATTAATCCTGTATAAATTGTGCCAGCTTGACAACTGCATGGTTTTATGTGCAAAAGAATGAACCATTGGCTGTGTATAGGTTGTATTCCAGGTATGAAGTTATATTTATTAGTGCATGGCAGTGTGTTTTTAACAACATGTTTTCCTAAATGGTTCCTACCTTTTATTTCACTTGTTCCCTGACCTGTGCCGGTTGTGAGGTATAACCAATTTATACACTCAGGACAGAGAAGCCTTGCTGGGGGTGAGAACAGATGCTGGAAGGATGTGGTTAGCAACATGGATTCTACAGTCAAGTAGGCAAACTGTCTCCACTGTTCTGTTATGGGAGTCATTTAACTTCAGCAGCCCTAGCTATAAACTCGGATTATAATAGACCAGACTGTGATGATCAAATACATAAAGCAAACAATACTGTGCTTGGCATATAGAAAGTGCACAATTAATGCTAAACTTTATGTATTTCTTAATCTTAGAGAATTGGAATTGTCCAGGAGATGCTCAGGATAGAAGGGGGAGTGGCTAGGAGAGGCTAGATAAAATTAACGATAATAATTCCAGTTATACTGACGAATTCTATATATATTTTTTTATTTTCTTAGGCTGATCTGCCTTTTCAGTAATATTTTTTTCTTTTTGCAAGACCAAAATAAAGTATGGTGATGTAGAGCACTTGGCCTCAGAATAAGCAAATTTCATTTCTAGCCTTGGGTTTGCCCCCAATTTGCTGGAAATAAGAGTGGCCCACTGTGAGGTCTGCAGGGACATTGGGCATAGGGTTGGAATAACTGACCTAAGTAGCTTATTTTTCTGCCTTCCTTCTCACCTCTCCTGGTGTGGTACAACTCTACAATGAAGAACATTTGATTGGTGAGGCTCCCCTGTCAGAACCTCCTTAAATTAATTATTGACCTTGTTTTAGGATAGATTTTTCCCTGTTGCCACAGCTGCAATGCTTGTGGTTAGTTGCCTCTCAGGGACTCCAGAAATGCTCTCCAGCTTTTTAAATCTAATACATGACACATAACAGCTTTCTAATCTTTTAAAGAACCATCCCATTTTTTCAGATACTACAGTGACCATTCAGGGTCAGAGACCCACAAATGCTGCCGAAATTATATGGTTCTCAAAAGGAAAAAAGAAATAAAATTTAAAAATAGGCAAACCATCTTCCTCCCACCCTCTTGCCCCAAATAATTCTGAAAGCCACATTAAAATGTGCTCCTAAGCCTTCCTATAGGCCTGAATCCTTCAGTTGCCTCCTTCCAGGCAGGAGAGGTCCAATAGGGGATCCTGTCTTAGCACCAAAAGATTGTCATGAAATCTTTCACTGAATATCTCCCACTTAAGGACTGGGACTATGATATTGGATTCAGGATGTCTGCCTCACCGTTACTGCCACATCCCAAGCACCCTCTTTACTCAAGTTCTCCCCAGAGGCAGTCCCTCACAGCTTGGTGCAGTGCACGCCAGCCTACCAGGGCCTTATGAGGGTCCCAGTTGATATCTCATTGTCTTAAGCTTTTCTCTGGGAATTTCATCCTTCTTTCTAATTCATCCTCACGACCCGCACTGCTAAAGTGTTAAACAGCTAATGCTATACGATTCGCGCTAACATTCTAATGGGACTAATGATTTGTACTTACTTTTTGGGAATGGGTCATTCTTGCCAGTGATCTTTTTAGAAAAGCTCCAATGCATTTGCTTTCTTTTCTTCTACCTTTCTTCTTCTTCCTCCTCCTTCTGTATTTTGCAATACCATGGTATTTATTTTTAAATTTTTAATTCAAGTACATCACACAAACACATAAGAAAAGCACGCAGCTTGATGAATAAGATCACATCCATGTAATTACTATGCTGGTCAAGAGCTTGAGTACCTCCTTTATCAGTTTTCCACTTTCGACCAGAAATAAGGTAGGGTCTTCTCTGTTTGAAAAACTGAATCCAAATTATCTTGACTAATGAGAGTTTCCAGTGTTGTAACTTGAGGATTTGCCCATGGCCTTGTCCTATGAAACGTATTTGTTGATGACTTGGGTAAAGCCATTGAAGGTAAGCTTATCGAATTTATGATTGAGGCAGAGGGAAAAGGGAAGCCTGCCTTTCTTTGCTTTCTGAATGCAGATACTGCTCTCTGTCTTCCTCTACTACACTATTTTTTCTGTTTCCCAGTTCAGGAAGGAAAGCAGGCAGAGCACATAAGAGACAGCATTGTTTCCAACAGCATCTGATAGTCAACTATTAATACTTGCCAATTAAAATCTTGCACTGCTTTAAAAGCCTTTTGGGTCTTTTCATCCTTTGTATGATCATAAGATTCCTTGTGAGGATACGTTTTGTAACAATCCCCAGAAGGCACAACATTGGCTTTCCATTCTAAGAGAAAATAAATGAAAGTAGCACTTGGGAGAGTATTACATTGTTTCCTAATTTGAGAAAACTCGCAGGGGCAGTTTTGTTTACTAATACCTAAATTCCCCACTGGTGGTAAATTTAGCATCCTTCTGGCTCAACTTGTCCTTATTCCCCTGCTTCTGTTGTTTCCTAAACAAATGATACTACCGAACAGATGTTCTGGTTCTGCATGCCAATTCCCACCTAGCAACTTTTGGCTGCTACAGTCACTCGTTTTTCAACAAAAGCTTCTCCTGGGGTAGAGGAAAGCCATATTCCAACACCTGGGAAGGTCTTTTCATGACTTTTGCTCTTGTTATTTTTTGCTTAATCTCCATAAAATTTGCTTCAATTGCCGCCACCTCTCTTTGCCTCACCTCCTATTTCAGAGATAAGGACCCATCTGTTCTAGAAGACATAAGATTTTCTTTCTATTGCTGTGCAGAATTCAGAGACCATATGTTATTAGTTTTAAATTTCAGGTCCACAATAGTAATTACCACATGGTGAGTAAATACGTTAATAAAAGCCCCAGTGTTGCTGAATGTACATTTCAGAAACCATTCAATTCTCGAAAAAAATAAGACTTTCATTAGTTCATTCATTTCCTTACACCCATGTTCATTTTATAGAGTTTACTTTTAGTTGTCTTCATTAATAGATGAGAACAGAAACCATAAATTCATTAATATGCAATTGGATTCCCAACCTATCTGACTTTGGAATGCATTTTGTGTTTGCAGGCAGATTCATGTATCTAAAGCCTGGAGGAGACACTACTAATAAATTAAGAAGCCTGGATATCTCCCAATTTAGGGGAAACCAGGAATATCTCCAATTTTCTCTTCTATTTTTCTCTCCCTCCCTCTTGCCATGCTGTATATGGACATCTTGGTCAATCTTATTCTGGAGCAAAGAATGAGCAAATGTGCCCTCTCAGACCTTTCCTGGAAAAAGACAGGCATATAAATGTCTGGCATTCAAGGCCTTCTTTGCATAACATGTTCAAAATAATTAGATTCAGAACCCTTAGACAATCAATTAATATATTAAGGACACTACATGCTGAGGGTATTATGGAGATAAAGATAGAACCCAGTCTTAGGATGAGGAAGGCAAACCATCTCCCACGGAAAAAATGCCATGCAGTACCATAATAATAGCCACCGGCATGGCATAGACCATAAAAGCTATGGTCTTTCAGAAGAAGAATAAATAATTTCACCCTCAGGTAAAGAAGAGCAACTAATGGATGGAGCAGAGTTTCCCTAGGCCTGGCATGACGTTTATTTGTACTAGCAGAGTAAATTAAAAGCCTTCTAGATTGAAGGAATGGCCTGAACAAACGTGTAGGACATAGCCAGGACATAGCCATTTGCATTAGGAGAACAGGACAAATATATAAGGGTACTGACATATATAAATATATATATAAAACTGCATAGTGGTTTTAGAATATGTTTATTTGTGTTGAATGAGCAAGGGCACAACGCGATAGGATCATTGAAATAATAATAATAACAACAACAACAAAAAAATACAGGACAACCAGACAGCTGGTGTCAGAAAACTCAGCTAGAAAGTACTTTCTGTAAGAGAAATGTGTTTAGTAACAAGTCCTTAAATAAGGTGGTAGTCAGGACTGGCTTCATGGATATGGGACCTACGGGGTCACACAGGACCCCACACTAGACGGGACCCATGCTTGGTTTAATGCTCTGCTGTGGCTGTCTTGAAATTTTTAATATTAATAATTTTTGAATGAGGAACTTCTCATTTTGATTTTTCAGTGGGCCCTGCAAATTAGGTAGCTGGTCCTGCTGGAAACATGGAAATTAATGAAGGTGACATGAACAAGAACATGAGGAAGGAAGAAGAGGTGTGGCTCCATGACCAGTGTAAAAGAATCTACCAGGTCATAAGTTGGAATTCCCATATTACAGTCAATTCAGGGAGAATAGAATTGAGACTAGGGGACTACTGTGAGCAGGCAATCTGTTTGCAACAATTGTGTTTAAATATTGAAGGCTAGAGGCATGTAATAGGGACCAAGTGTGCATGAAAAAATGGCAAAGAGAGTTGCAAGTTAAAAGCTAGTTAAAAGAAGGCATGGATTCTAGATATCAGGACTGAGAGAAATGGGGAACCCAAAATCAAGCCACAGGACAAGTAATCTAATGCCCAGTGATGAGCATTAAGCCTAGGTGACTATGGTCATTGTGGTTCACGCAAAAATGGGTAAGGAAATCTACCTTTTGTGGAAAGGCAATGAGCACTTTTTAGTTGAGTGACGGCAAGGTTTAAGGGGGGAACTATCCAAGATGTAATTGGAAATGGGAACCAGGAGCTGCCAGAAGAGCTCAGACACAGGGAGGGGTTTAAAAATGAGAACTGACATTTGTTGGGGGCTTACCTTGAGCTAGACACTATGTTGTATTTTTTTTCTTGTGGCAGAAAAAACATTGGATGATAAATAACAATCTTTTTAGAGGAAAAGGTAATATCCTTTAAGAGAAAGACCTGTGGAAGCTAGACTTATAAGAAATCTTGTTATTATATTTTGGTTCTATATTTAAGTCCCTTCCATCACTCATTCAAAAAATATTTACTTCAAGATATTACCTCTTCTTGTGTTTAAGATGTTCATTTTAGCCACTATTGTTGTTGTGTGTGATAATTTAGATAACAACATAATCGAGAGGAATGAGATACAAGTGTAGCTGCCATTATAAACTTTAGAAATAAATACAAAAAGTTAACTCCATTTGTACATTTGCTTCTAAGTTTCATAAACTCAAGCTGAGCGTAAGGACAGGTAAGTAGTCAAAGTATACTGGGCTATAGTAGATACTTTTTCATCTGTGGTCAGTCAAGAGCTTTGAACATCTTCCCTATGTGTTAGTAATGTATAAATCCCAACTTCTCAAGGTAGAAAACAATAAAATTAAAATTCCAGCCTCCTTTAGAGTGAGGAGTGGCCATGGACTCCAGTGGGCGTCCCTGGGAAGGTTCCTTTTCTCAAACGACGTCTCAAAGAGAGAAGAGTGTTACACTTGGCCCCTTGCCTCAGATTTATTCTACCTGAAATCAGATGCATTACCCAGCAGTCTCACCAAACCTAAGAGGGGCAGCAGTATCTTTATCACGACAAATGCTCTAACCTAAGGGTGGTGGAACAGGGAAGGTGGAGGGAACCTCGACCCTTGATGACATCCTTACTTCAGCCCTGGACTTCTTGTAATCTGAGAAAAACAAACAAATAAGAAATCCCGAAGCCCCCGTTGACTGGGTTTTCTATTCCTTGTAGCCCATTGGGTAATTTCAGGCTAATGCACGGGGCATCTCAGAGAACCAGGGGAAAACGTTGTGATTGGTTCTCAAGAGCAAACTGGAGACAAATGAAACCAGGACTCTCTCCATTTCCACTTTCCTTCCTACTTTGGCTTCATCCTTTGCTTACAGCAGAGTAGATTTTGTGGTGAAAAACATGGCAACTCCACTCCCAGTTGTATGTCTAAAAGCTCCTGCCACCAGACGGCTCCTTTGATTTCAGGTCCACAGATTGTGACGATTGGGTTTCTTGTCTTGGCTGGGGTCAGGTTCGATTTCTGTATTAATCAATTTTTGGCCAGAGGTTTGAAATAGTTTAAGAACTTAACAGTTCCCAGAAAAACCGTATATAGATGGAGAATGGGCTGAGGGAATCTCTCAGAAAAAGGCATTGAAGCTGGGGGCATTCTGGGTACATAAAACAATAGCTCTCCATTATAATTTGTATTACACAGGAGCAAACTATATTATGTATATAATTGCCCACCATTAACTACATATTTTATGTGGTTAAGGGAAAGAGTAATTGTCTCATCCCTTTTTTTTTATTCTTAATTTTTGTGGCTTATATTTAGTAACTAGATGTAATAAAATTGAGCAAAATAGAAGATTAAATTTCCATGACATGATATAATACATTTTGGTAATTTCAGAAAGCAGAAAATACTGGAATCTTTTCAGTCCAAGTGTTTCTTCTGAATATAGCCATTCAATTTGTATGTTAAATTCTGCAATGCCTTCCCACAAGAATCTGTAAAAAACCTCACCAGCATTTGAAGATGCATCCCTCACTTTTGTAATTGGTAACAGAAGTTTCTATCTTTCCACATCCCTTTAGTGATCTCACTGTTTACTGTTCAAGCTGTGTAGTGGCAGCTGTTTATTTGCTTGTGTATACAATGGTTTATTGGAATGTTCTCTTCAAATTGGAATTATTTGTGTGTTTCAAAATTTATATTCACTTACTATCTATGTAAAACTTTGCAGAATTGTGTATTTTTTTGCTGTGGATACAGTGTAAATAATATTTAAAATAAGAAGAAATGTTTCCTTTTACATATGTTTATCACATTATTACTTTAGCTAAACCTACTGACATTAGTTAAATATTGTTATTTCCTAGCAATGATGTCCTTTGATGTGTGACACATTCTTGCTGGAATCCAGCCTGTGGCTGATGGTATTTTCTAAAAAGTTGCACCAATATATAGCCCATCCCACATGCTCTTCTTGCAATGTAACAATGATACTTTCCATCCCAAGTTGGGAACCATGGTCTCTGTCTTTGAATCTGGGTAGAGTTTTATAAATGCCTGAACCAACAGAATGTGGCAGAAATGATGCTGTGTAACTTCGGAGACTAGATCATAAAAGACAATATAGCTTTTTCCTTGCTCTCTCTTTTGGGATATTTGCCTTGGGATGTAGTTATCAGGTTGTGAGGAAGTCCAGGTAACATGAAGAGGCCATGTTTTAGGTAGGCTACAGCTGTAGCTAAATTCTCAGCTGACAGCCAACATCAGCTATTAGACATACGAGTAAATGGATTCACTTGATTCCAGACAACAGCCTTCACATCTTCTAGCCAAGACTAGGTTATTTTAAGCCACTTGGTCTAGGGGTAATTTTTTTATACAACTATAATATTGGAACAGAGTCAATTGCGTTTCTAAAGACATTTAAGGGTTTAAAACAGTAAAAATAAATTATGTCTTTCTACACCCTATGTAACATAAGAAGCCTTCATTCAGATCACTATTAGCTATTCCAACAAGGATGTTTAAATATAGCTACTGCTTGCTAACTATTAAATTATAAAAATTATTTCAGGATGATCATTTTCCACAGATTTGGAATGTTAGAGCTCAAATAATTTAGAAAAAAGTATAGGAGAAATAAGACACATGATATTCCTGTGATGGAACACTGAAATGGGTTATTGATGGAGACAGGGTAATCTTTATCTGTAAAATTATTTGAAAATAAACTCCAGATTTGTCTGGCCTAGTTTTATTTGGAGAGTAGACATCAAGACAGGAACATTTTCTGAGGTCTTCTGTTGCTGTTTTCATGGCTTTGGAATGTCCTCAATTTACCCATTACATTTGAATAGAAAACTATACTTTAAAGACAAAATGGTTAATTATCCACTTTGATTTATGCTTATGAAGAGGGAATTCGGATCTTACATATAAAGGCTTAATATCCTACATAGGAAATAGAACCATACTAGATGGCTTCTATTGCTGAATACGTTGTGTTATCTAATCTTTTAAATAAGTTATTTTTATTGCTAACTTAAGATTTTTAAAAAATTTATAACATTTTGAATTTTATTTGTAGGGTTCTTAATTTGCTTTGTGAAGAGTTTCTTAATTATCCTGGCATGCTGCATAGAACAGCTTATTATCTGTGAGATTGAAGCAGATTTTTGCATTTGCATACTCATCTTGCCACAACTTTTTTTTGGTTTGGATTGCTTTTATATTAAACTTTATATCTTCAAATATTTGTTGCTACATATGTCAAACAATCAGAGTCATTTACTACATTTAAGGCTCTAATGCAAATGAAAAATATAAATAAACAATTAAATGATAACAGCATATTTAGCTGAAAATCATAAGTACTGCCAACTAGAAGCTCAACCTTCTAGAAAAAACTCTTACACTAAGAGCAGGATTTATAGCATTTGCTTAACACTCCCCACCTCATTCATTTAGGGACCATATACATATATTTTCTTGATAAATGTGCTATACCCAGATTTCCTTTTTGTCCATTATCCACTGGATATTAACTTAGTAATACAGATAATTGCACAGGCAAGCAAAATCTCAAAATCTCAAAATCTCTTCTTAACTCTTTCAAAGCAGAAACAAATACAAATGGCAGGCAACAAAGGAAAGAAAAAAATCTCTTAGGAAAAATTCTGAAGGTAAGAACAAATCACTTATTGTGGTCACAATGGTTCAGTTAGCAACTTGCTCTTTTTTTTCTTTGCCTTCAGACACCAGGGCTGACATTTGTCCTGGCACTTAGTATGCCCCACAGGAAACTTATTTATTTCCCTCTACCAAAGTTTTAACTGCTCCCCCTTCTATATTTCCTGTTTTAATTATGACATAACTGAGTATTCAGTTGGCCAAACCAGCGAGGTAGGGACGATCCTAGGCCCTTCCTTTTTCTCAGCTATCAATCCAATTCCTTCTAAATCCTGCTGATCTATCTCTGTAATCATTTCTCAAATCTGCCTCCTTCCCATCTCTGCTTGCCACTGCCCTAGCTCTGATCTAAATACTTGTGATATCTGTCTAATAGTCTGTCTCTCTGCTCTTGGTCACACTTTCTTAGATATGTCTCTACTCTGACATCAGAGGAATGTGCATAAACTGCAAATCAGATCCTGTCAATCTACCACTTAAAATGATTCAAAGCTTTCTGTCACCTATAAAATGAAGTAAAATCTATTTACGTGGCATGCAGGAACCTCTGTAACCCTGCCTGTCTGTGTCTATCTTTTCAGTCTCTTTGTTGCTTTTCTTTTTCCTTTTTGTAATCTAACATCCTACATGGATACCAAACTTCCTGTGGTTCCCCCCAAAACCATGAGTTTTTTGTCTGTGCATTGCTTGTGAGATTGCCACTAGGGATGACCTGGTAAACCCCTGTCCTTTCTCTCCTAGCTCAGGCAGCACCTGTTCCAGGGAGGCTTCCCTCTTATCCCCAGCCTCCGAGTTTCTAATCTGTGCACCTAGAAATCCCAGTGACCACTCCTTTGATGGTGCTTATTTCATTATATTGATATTTTTATTTTTTTGTTTACATGTTGGTCTCCCTATTACAAATGTCTTTAATTTTTGGAGCCATGGCCATTTTTTTAAAACTATGTTTTTATTGTGGGTTACATAAAATTTTCCACTTTTATAGTGATCAATGATGTTATTAAATCCCTGCTGATGTGCTTTATAAGCAACCTGTTGCTATCAGTTGTGACAGCGACTGGCCAAAGTTGAGCCCAATTCCATAGTATTTCCTTCAACTTTCTCATAGGAAACTTTCGTTCCCATTTTTTTAATGCTGGAAGCCATGCCAAATTCTAAGTCTTTGTACCATCAGCTCCTTGTACAAATCCTACACAGTCAATAACTATTTGTTGACCTGAAGTAAACTGAATGAATAAAGCATGCACTCTGCAGTGAGTAATCACAAAGTCCTTAACTAAACTCATTTCCCTGAGCCTGGTTACTGGAATCTAAGCATTCAATAAATACTTGTTTTATCTAACTGAACAGGCATAGTTTAATGCTTTTTTCCCCCTAAAAGTGAAAGAAAACTCATTTTATTCCTAACAAGACATTTTTTTGCTGGTTGGGCTGGGATTTTTGAAAGTGAAAATAAGAACTTCACAGCCTCCACAGCCTCTACCCATTGGTGTCAGTTTCTTATCACCGCTATAAAAAATAACCACACCTAGTGGCTTAAACCAACACAAATTGAGCATCATTTAGTTGTGGAGGTCGGAAGCATAAAATGGGTCAATAGGGCTCTGTTCCTTCTGGGGGCTCTAGGAGAGAATTGCTTGGTGCCTTTTCTAGCTTCTAGGAATTGCCTTATTTTTTGGTTTGCGGCCCAGGAGATGCATCACCGCATCTCCTTCTCTCACACTGAATCTCTTAACTCCTTCTTTTTTCTATTAAGGACCCTTGTGATTACACTGGGCTCACCTGGATAATCCAGAATAATCTTCCCATCTCATTATCCTTAATTTACATACCATCAAAGCCCTCTTTGCCATATAAGTGAACACATGCACAGATTCCAGGGATTGAATATTTTGGGGGGAGCCATTATTCTACCTACCACACCATGTATTTACATTACTGTGCATGGCGGCTTTTGTTTTCCCATAGGGAAACAACTCCATATGTGGGATTGGGATGGAAAACTAAGGGGTTCAGAAAGAAGGTAGGAAATGGAGTGGATTATTGCTTCCCATTAGGCCCAGTGGATGGTTTGAGCTCCTAAATTTGGTAAAGAATGATCTCTAATTTGTGGATATTATTTATTGTTGGTTTGTTGGCTGGTTCTCTCCCTCCCTCTCTAACAGGATCACCAAAATGTGAGCTACCATGATCCCCTGTCCATATGGTTGTAATCTTCTATTAACTGGGTTTCTCCACACTCTCTGCCCTCTCACATTAGTTCTTCACATTACAGCCAGTGTGTTGCCATAATTAGTCTGAGAATTCCTTTGGATTTTCCATATGGACAAACATAGATACAATCTGCAAATAACTGACAGGTTTTAAAAGAGTTCATATTTTAAAACTAAAATCTGATCACATTAAGCCTGCCACTTAAAACACTCAGTGGCTTCCCATTACTTGAAAATTTGCTGCCTTGGTTTACTTTCTGTTGCTTGTAACAAAATACTGGAAACTGGGTAATTCATAGAAGTGAAATTTATTTCTTACTGTTCTAGAGACTGGAATTCTAAGGTTGAGGGGGTGCAGCTGGTGAGAGTCTTATTGCTTGTGGGGACTCTGTAGAGTTCTGAGAGGGCACAGGACTTAACATGGTGAGGAAGCTGAGCATGTTAGCTCAGGTCTCTCTTCCTCTTCTTATAAAGCTGTGAGTCCCACTTCCGCGATAAATTTCAACATGAATCTTGGAGGGAACAAATATTCAAAGCAAAGCATTCTGCTTCTGGGCCCCCAAAACTCATATCTTTGTCACACATTGTTTAGTATTGCTCCATTGGGGGCTCGCTGCGGGGGCTCGCTGCAGTGTCTCTATCCCTGTGACAAGCCTATGCCTGGACCACCAGGTTTTCAACAACGTTCTTTGAAATCTGGATGGAGGCTTCCAAGACTCCACAGCTCTTACTTTCTGCAAGCCTGTGGAATTAGCACCACATAGACACTACCATGGTTTACAACTTTTACCTTCCAGAGTTGCAGCGGAAGCTACACCTGGGGCTGCTTAAACCACAGCTGGGTGGTACAATGTGCTGTGCTGGGATGCAAGGAGAAGAATCCCAAGGTGGCTATGAGAAGGAAGCCCATGGAGAACACCCCAGGCCTGTGTCCTGAAACCATTCTGCCCTCCTAGGCTTCTGAGACTGTGATGAGAAGGGAAGCCTCAAATATTTCTGAAATGCCTTTGAGGTTTTCCTTCCATTGCCTTGAGGAATAGCACCTGGCTCACTTCTGTTAGTGTTCATTTCTTTAGCAAATGCTTGCTGGGTTACACACTTGGTTTCTTCTCCTGAACACAATTTTTCACTCTCTATGTGGCCAACTCTTTCTGCTCTGCTTCTCTTTTAATTACAAATTCTGTCTTTACATTATTCATTTGCTCCCAAATATCAATGTAAGCAGTAAAAGTAATCATGCAGCTCTTTCTATATTTTGCTTAGAAATTTCTTCCATCAGATATCCTAGGTCATCACTCTCAAGTTTGACCTTCCATAAATCCCTTGGGCATAGAAACAGTTCAGCCAAGTTTTTGCCAATTTATAACAAGGATGGCCTCTGCTCCATGTTTCAATACTTTGTCCCTCAGTTCCATTTGAGACCTCATCAGAATGGCCTTTATTGTCCATATTTCTATCAGCATTCCAGCCAGGACCACTTAACCAATCTCTGAGGAGTTCCAAACTTTCCCTAGTCTTCTTTTTTCTAAGCCCTCACCAGAATCTAGGTTTGTTTCTAGCCTACTACTCCAAATTCTTCTGCTCTTTGCCAACTACTCAGTTCCAAAGCTGCTTCCACATTTTCAGGTATTTGTTATCAGCAACAGTCCACTCTTGGTACCAATTTCTTGTCTTAGTCCATTTTATGTTGCTTGTAACAGAATACCTGGAACCGAGTAATTTGTGAGAAATAAAATTTATTTCCTACAATTCTGGAGGCTGGGAAGTCCAAGGTTAAGGTGGCACATCTAGTGAGAGCCTTATTGCTGATGGGGGCCCTCTGCAGAGTCTCAAGGTGGCATAGGCTGTCACATGCGAGGGGACTGAGTATGCTAGCTCAGGTCTCTCTTCCTCTTCTTATAAAGCCACCAGTCTCACTCCCATGAAAAATTTCAACATGAGTTTTGGAGGGTACAGATATTCAAACCATAGCACTTGCCTGTAGCGTCATGAAGGGTCTGACCTCAGTGTGCCTTTCCTGCCTCAGCTTGTACTCTTTCCCTCTTGATTTCCAACCTCTATTAACCACACTCTCTCTGTTCACAGAGATTTGTGTATCAAGTCTCCTTTGCCTGGAATACTTTTCCTTTCATACTTTAGCTAATTAACTCCCTTGGCTACATCACCTGGTTAATTGACACATTCTTTTGACACTTATTTCAATTTGTAATTTTGTGCTAATTTGTTGTAATTATTTTTTAAACATATTTTCCTTTAAGTAAAGAATAACATGAGATTCCCACTATAGAAACTTCTGTTTAGTATTGTACTAGAGATCCTAGAAGGAAAATTTTTAGGGATTAAAAAGAAATTCTGAATTTTTCACAGAATTAAAATGTATGTTTGTCCACATGGAAAATCCAAGAGAATTATCAGTTTAATTATTGAAATTAATTAGAAAGTTTAGCAAGGTGGTCATAAATAATCCAAATCCCAAGAAGAATTTTTATGAAATTTGAGAAATTGATTCTAAAATTCATAATGGAATAGCAAAGGTCCAAGAAGAGCCAAGACACTCTTTAAAAAGAACCAGGTGATTTAAGTCTGCCTCATTAAAATTTATTATTATTTGAGGGTAATTAAAAGATTATATCAATAGATATTGATACAAGATTGGATTAATAGGCCAACAGAACTGACTAGAACATCTAGAAACAGACCTACACAGTAACATAAGCCTGGATATATTTTATATATGAAATGAAATTAATTCCAGAATGGTCCATGGCTTAATTATGAAGCACAAAATACTAAAACCTTTAGAATATTTAGGAAAATGTTTGTTGTGTAATGTGAATAGGGTCATGTTTTCTAAACAAAATAGAGAAATCACTAAACCTAAAAAACAAGATCAAACCAGAAAAAGTAAAATTAAATAATATTAAAATTAAGAATCTTGTTCATCAAAAGATATCAGTAACAAAGGGAAGTAAACAAGACAAATAACCAAAATTCATAAATAACTACTATGACTCAATACACAAAGATTAATAATTCATCAGGAATGAATAATTCACATGAACAGGCATTTGAGAGCAGAAGTATGACAACAAATACATACATGAAATGATTTCCAATTTCTCTGGTGACCAGGGAAATATAAATTAAATACAGTAAGAATTTATTTTATATCCGCTGATTGGCCACAGTTAAAATTTTCACAAGACCAAATGTTGGTAATGCAGTCAAGAAAGAAGAATAGTTAGACAAATTGGTATAGCTACTTTGGAAAACAGTTTGGCAATACCGTATACAGTTGAAGATGTGCATACCCTATGACCCAGCAATTCCATTCCCAGACTATTCCTCAGAGATGACTTAGAATGTTTGTATCAGGAGACACATATGAGACTGGTCAGGGTAGCATGTGCTTGTAACAGGGAAAACAGAAACAATCCAATGTTCATCAGTGTAAGAGGTTAAAAAATAAATTGTGATATATTCATACAATGGAATCCTCTGTAGAAATGAAAATTAATTAATTACACACATCAATAGGCATAATCTCAAAATCATACAACGCTAAGCAAAAAAATGTGTCATTAATATATTTGGAATGATTCCATTTATTGAAACATCAAAACAGGCAACATTAAATGACAGCAAGTCTGTCTATATCCGTGTGTGGCAAAGATAAAAATTTAGGTTAGTAGTTATTAATACCTAGGATAAGAGAGACGGGGATGCTATTTGAAATGAACTTCAAACCTATGCTGGTTTGAACCAGCATATGAGGGTATGTGAACATTCATTTTATTTTTCAAATATTATTGTTTTAAATGAATATATGTGACACATACATGTGACATATACATATATATGTGAAGTGTGTGTGTGTGTGTGTGTGTGTGTGTGTGTGCTTTTAAAAGAAATAACACTGGACAAAATTCTTAGGAACCTAGCTCCAGTCTCAGGTACACATCTAACAGCCGGTTTACTTGGGCAAATATTTGAGTCTGTGTTTCTTTATCTGTAAAGATAGGACTTGAAATAGATAATCTTGGAGTTCTCCAACTCCAGTTTTTGGTCACAAGAGATATTCAATTTATGCAAATTTGGCTGTGACAATTTTTGAAAGGCAGAAGAGTAAGATTCCTCTTAGGAAGGATACATTATATACTGCTTATTATAGATGAAGATAAAGAATTTGAAGGTATCCAAGTGGTTCATCACACTTGGACCTTTTTAAAATTTATCTTACTCAATATTTTCACATTGACTCATTAAGTCATTCACCACAGCTTGCTATTTTCTCATCCTTATTTTTCCTGTGGCCTAAGAGGAATTTTAAATATATATATTTACTCTGACCTTGGATTTGTACCAATGCTAAACAGAGGTGCTTTGAGAGGGACGGATTTACAAATGTGGCTAAAGAGCATATTGGACATTTTAAGTCTGGCACCAGAAGTATTGTGGGAGGAGCTGCCGAGGATTATAAAAGGACTAAAATATTACAAAGCCCAAAAGGATAGTTATCACATTGAATTGTGTTTTATTTATTAGAAAATTAGTTCCAGGAACCATCTGCAAGTCACAAGACTTTGTTTATATATGATATCAAAAAACAAACTCTATATCATAAAGTGGATTAACATGCTATTTGGCCTTTGTGAAACGAATTTGAAATTTAGCTGCAAAATTAGTTGGGGATCCTATTATTTAGAGTAAGACAAGCATTTTATCCTGTGATTTCAGGAAACCAAGAAATTGTCTTGCATACCATGCTCCTACCCTAATACACAATGCAAAAGTTGATTGTATGTTTATAAACTACAATACCTATGAAAAAGCATATCCTCCCTTATTCACCTCTAAATTTTATTAAAATATATAGAATACACATAGAGAAGTAATGGCAAGTTGGAAATATAATTTAGGCTCACAGGTAATAAATAAATATTTTAATAATTTTCATAAAAACTGACCTCCTCCTGTCAAGTCCACTAAACCAGAATATTGTGGAATCCTTTCAGTTATTAAAATCATATTTGGATTTTTTAAATGAAATAAAGCAATGCCGTGGACAGGTGATATATCAGTTGAATTGCGAGTATTCTGTTCTAATTTTCCCCATAAACCACAAGTATTAAGTGTCATGGTAACATCTGTGGCCTGAACATAAAGTTGACAAAAATCAACTATAATGGCTTTTCCCACTTTAAAGTAATGTCTAGTTTCAATCTGTGGTTCAAAAAAAAGTCTGGAGTGTCAAAGTAATATATGCCCCATGTTTCTAACCATTTTGTGTTTTCACATTGAACACAATTTCACTGGTATCTAAGTCAGTGTTTTTAAAATTTGGTTTATGATGACATTTTGCTTTCATGTGGTCTCAAATGTTCTTTATGTCAAAGATTCTGCCATGAGGGCATTAGTAATCATCTAATGTAACATTTCAGTTTTTGATCTGCAGAAACATAGCCCTTATTATTCCATAGGATCTAACTCAATGGAAAATGGAAACATTATTCTAAAAGTAGGTTCAAAGGTGGTGGTAGCTGGTGTGTGTACATTCTGGGTGCTGATAGGAGTGGGGCACAGCCTGTAGGGTGGATTATATACATGTGTATATGTATAAAAAGATGCCTACTATGGTTTTTGGTTAGATTTTTCTCCATTAAGGGAGATTGCATTCACAGGTTCACAGTTTCTTCTCTGCTTATAGCCAAAGCTGTACTCTGAGACATCTCTGATTTCTGATCCCCAGCACAGCCTGTCTTTGCTTTTGCTTTTGTTTTCTTTAGGGAATGGATGTCCTTTGACTCAGCTTATTGCAGTAGCCCTATTTCTTCTGGCTGTCCTGTTAGTGGTCACATCCCTTTGGTTTTTCATCTTCAATTGCTGCAGGGTTCAGCTGTCACCTCTCTGTCGCTCATAGATAACACAGCTCTGCAAGCTTTTTTCAGGACTGGCGACACTCCAGGAGTCTGGTTTTGTTCCTTGGGTAAATTTTTGTCTAGGTTTGTTGTTGATGTGGTTCCTAGGTGACCCTAATGAAAATGTCCAGGAAGTTGTGTGTGATGTTGTTGACAGTTCCAAGTCTAACAGCTGCTTACTAGAATAGACATTTGACTATCTGCCACTTGATGATTTTGTTGTGGTTTAGTACTCTACTGACTGGATTGTGTTAGGTGCTATTCATAACAGACACACAACTTGGTCTCTTCCTTCTGGGAGCTGGTGCCATCTAATTCACAGAGCTTTAAAAGACACAAGGCCACAAACAGCATGTCTGGAAAGTCACTGAATTTTTCCTTAGCACTCTCAGCTTTCGAATTCATTTCCCTGTTTTCTCCTTGGTGGCCCACACCCTAATCTCACACACCCTTCATTCATACTCAAAAGAGTAGTTTACCCAAAACAACATAAAGCTATCTCTACTGAAGTTATTTGAATTTTAGCACCGAGCTAATCTCAAGCAAACAGACATAAGTTATAATACTTTACTTTCAAATATCAGTGACAGAGGAATAATTTTGCACAATGGGATCTTCTCTTCATTATCTACTAGTAGTTCATGTAACTGTGGACCACAGCATGATTTTCTAGTAAACAGATATACGTTATGTTAATCTGTGTGTATCTTTCTGAATAACTCCTGTTAGAACTACTCATTTCACCAGGAGTAGGGGAGGTTATCAGATAATCCATCTGTGGATTAGTAATTATGCTCAGGTGAATGATTAGACTGTTATAAAAGGAAGTTATCACAGCATTGGACTTTGAGTCAAGGTATGTTTTTGATTATTAGTATCTTTTGGGGATACATGGCATAAAAAAACTCAGGAAAGAAAATATGAGATTTTAAATTTACCTGAATGTGTAAAGATACCATATAATACTAGTTGCCTATTGCTACATAACAGATTACCCTAAAACTCAGTGACTTAAAACAGCAAACATTTATGAAGTCACAGTTTTCTGTGTCAGGGATTTGAGAGTGGTTAGCTGAGGTTCTGGTGCAGGGTTTCTCAGGAGCCTGCAGTCAAGCTGTCAGCTGGGGCTACAGTCATCTGAAGGCTTGACTGGTACTACAAGACCCACCTCTAAGATGTCTCTCTCACATGATTCTTCATAGGAGACCTCAGTTCATCATTATGTGGGCCTTTTATAGGGATTCTTGAGTGTCCTGCAAGCATGACAGCTGGCTTCCCTCCGAGTGTGTGGGCCTTGAAAGAGCAAGGAGGACCCTCAATGACTTTTATGCCTAGTTATATTCCATCAATTCTGCCATATTTTATTGGCTAGAAGTTAATTACTAGGTGCAGCCCACATTCTAGGAGAGGGGAATTAAACTCCAATCCTTAAAGGGAGAAGTATGAAAGAATTTGTGGACATGTTTTAAAACCGCCACACAGATTGAAAGGACAGGAAGAGGATGCTGAGGAAATCATCCAGTATAGTTGAGACACTAAGGATCCAGCTTTGTTTTGAAAGCTTTCTTCTCTATTTCTACTACCTGGAAAATATCTTCTTTTGACTTCTAAGGCTATAGATATGTATCTAATTGCTATAGGTATATTCTTAATAAAGTCTAAACTAATTACTAGGGCAGGTGAACCCGCACAAATTATGTGTTTATTTTCCTTTCAATCTAGAGCATTATATGTTAAATATGACCCTTCTGTTGTCCCACGGTATCAGCAGAAGCTTCAAAGCTGATAACTATGTATTTTAAGTGCTGTCATGTTCTGAAGGCCAGTACTGACATTTCCATAGGACTTGATAAAAAAAAATAAAAACGATCTTATGATCCTTAGCCAATGTGATATGAGATGATAAACCTGGAGAAGAGAGATCTGAAGGAAGAGAAAGATGCTTTGGAAAGGATTGCTGGCCTAGTCAGGAGGGAGCTGTTTTCTCTTAAGCGGAGGAGGGTGCCTTCTTTGTGGGAATAATTTATGAGGAGGGGAAGCTGACCTGTTGCTCCTGGCAGTTGCCGGTTGAGCTTCAGAAGTGAGCAAGCTTTTCCTGTGCTGCCATCAGAGTGGAGTGGATTAGCAAGCTATTGGATGATGCTGATCTGCTTACCACAGCTTTAGTAGGCACCAGGAATGTGTTTGATTTTTTACCTAGAATAGTTTAAACTGTGAGAGGCTACCTGGGGTAACTGTTGAAGACCAAGTGAGAAGGCTGCAGTGACAGCAACTAATTCCACCGGTGGGAGGGCAAGGGTGCATTTCCTTCAGCCAGAGAAGGCACTGGAAGGAAGCAAAACAGAGCCCTTTAGAGAGGATGTCTAGTGGGGCAAGGTGACCCAGTGAACGAAGGTTGTATGGCATGCCATTAGAAATGGGGACTGAGGATAAGTCACGTTGGTAAATGGTGTAACAGTGAAGGTTCCTATGGGGGAAGGTTCCCAGAGAACCCACCAAAATATCTCATATGTAAGATAGTCAATATTTGGACATCTTCCATGATAGAGGGTTTCCAACAACCAAGAGAGAAATGCAAATGGCACCTGTTAATTTAAAATAGATTTTTTTCCCCATCTAATTAACATTCAACCACAACTCCAGTCTTGGGGGAGCCAAGGCAGCATAGTGAGTCAGGAATGAAGAAGGAAGAGCAAGACATACACGGCCTTGCTTCCAATTACTGTGAAACTGGGAATCAGGTCTGAGTGAGGTTGGAAAGGAGAAGCTTAAAATTGAGTGAGGACTGAATGCTTAGATTTATATTAAACTGGAAAGGATATGGAAAAGGAGGCTGTTCTAATGCCTGAAAGTAATCAGAAAGCGGTGGAACCTGTCTAAGATATGGCCAAAGGGCAGAGGAAGGAAAATATGACAGAATAGGTCTGAAGACAGATATAAGAAAAAAAAATAAAAAAAATATTTCCTACTCATACTCTTGAACCTGTTCAGCAAATTGGTTGCATAAGAGCATGTGGGACACAATGTTTTTAAATTGATGTCCTATGGCATACTGGATCCCTTCCCAGATGTTCATCAAGTGACAGTTGACGAATGGGAGAGTTTATCTCTATTCTCACCTATCCTGTGAAGTCTGTGGGATGAAATGGTGAACCGAGAGGCTCATGCACAGTGGCAACGAGGGGTAAGCTGGCCCTGAACAAGAGGGAACAGGACTAGAACAATGTCAAATAACTGTCAGTGGGAGGCCGAATGCACACACTGGAGTGTCTACAATGTTACTCGCTAGTCAGAGAAGTGAGCAGATCTGAGCAGACATGCTGATGACGACAAATGAATAGACAACACTCTGAATGCTTTTCTAAACACCATAAGTGATAATTGCACTGTAGCTATTTTTGATTTGTTTAGAGATTATTTAGAATCTTTTAATCCCTTCAATTGTGCTACTACAAACTTCTGGTATTTGAACATGCATCTGGAATCAGTTTTGTACATAACAAGTGGGCTTATGTCAAAGGATGTCCATGATGAAAATACAGTTAAAATAAGGATAATATTAATAATATATGTATATAACAGTTCAGGATTGTTCTAAGTGTTTAAAACACATTAACTCATTTACTTTGATACGCTTTCCTTGCCCTAACATTGGCAAAGATTTTCTCAAATTTTTAGTATATCTGACTTTGTTTAAATATTTTTATATTTGTTCTGTGCCATAGACATCCTATTTAAACATAGCTATTTAATAATTAAGATTGCTTTATTCATTAATAAAGACTTACATCACTTATAGAAGTGTTGTGTGATGTTTTCTAACTATATTTTTGAAAAGCCAGATTTGTTTTTTAGCCTTCACGGTTTCCATTTGTGATGATCTTTGTAATACAAACTAAGACTAAAACCTGTTACTGTTCAGATTTGTGAAACATGTACCATATAGGCTCACTCCACAGGGAAAAGATAGAAAACTTCCTTTCTTTTCTTTTTTCCCTCTACTTAGTAGAGGTTTGCATAATGAGCTTCTTTTAAATATTTGAGAAACTTTTCACCCAGAAGAGGTGTTATTTAAACTGGAGTTTGTTACTCATTTGTTTCAGCTGAAATACTCTATTATCACTATTAAATGTGCTCTTAAATGATGTGGACTTCGTTACCATATGTGGTAGTTTATTGCATGTACTCGCTATTTAAAACAGACATAAGTAAAACAAGATTTGTTTGGGGGAGGAACAGGGTTTCTTTAGAATAAGGAATACAGAGACCAAATGGAAACATACTTGCTTCACTGCACATGGTTTCTATACTTGGCCCTGCTGCCTTACCATTTTATGGTTACCAGATTTATATCCTTTGAAATTATGGACATTGGATCAAATCCTCATGTTGGAAAATGCTCGAAGGTAACATTAAATGAGCATGTGATTTGAGTAACCTACAATTTTCACACAGGTTTTGATGACCAAAGTCAAAATATTTCCCATAAAATGCTGTAAATTTGCTAAAATTTAACATAAACCCCCTATAATGCAATAATACAAAGAAACTTTGTTTACTAAAAAAAAAATCTGAAATATCTTTTGTGGATCTTATTTTAAACAGTTTCCAGGGAGAACATCTCACAGATACTAAAGAAGTATGTTGTCAATTCAATTCACTGGGTTACTTTTAAACAAGTTTAGTGACTAACATGATACATTAGCAAAGAAGCTTGTTATTAAAATTATAGAACTGTAGAACTGAAAGATTCTTAGAAGATCTACAGCCACTGTGCTAGGGGACTCTTAGCTTAGTCATAATTGACTCAGAACTACAGCCCTCAGGTGTATTAGTTTTCTATTGCTGTGAAACAAATTATCACAAACCGAGTGGCCTACAACATCGCCTATTTATTATCTTAAGCTGCATAGATCAGAAGTCGAGGTACAGCGTGACTGGATTCTCTGCTCGGAGTCTCCGTGGGCTGAAATCGAGGTGTTGTCCAGGGCTGCAGTTCTTATTTGGGGCTTGAGACTCTCTTCCAAGTTCATTGGTTGTAGGCAGAATTGAGTTCCCTGCAAATATAGGACAAGCAAAGGACCGAGCTCCCCCTTGTCTGCCAGCTGTCAAATCTCTGACTTCCTCTCCTGCAACCCACCAGAGAAAACGCTCTGCTTCTAAAAGGACCATGTGACTAGATCAGGCCCACCTGGATAATATAGTTTTAGCCATAAAATGTTAACATAATCATGGGCATCATATTTACAGGTCCTGCTTACACTCAGGAGAGGAGATTATTCAAGGGCATGGGTCATGAGGAGCCAGTTATTGTTTGCCGGCCACATACCTATATACGCACCAGTGACTGGAATTTCACAGTCTGAAGGGCTATTTATATCAAGGAAATAGGCATTCTGAACACTGGTCAGGAGCTGCGGCTTGTCTGGTTATTACTGTCTGCTCCCACTTCATTTTATTCTATTCACATACTCCTGGCCTTAAAGTGCTTTTGGGGAAGTAGATACCACCTCCTCATGCTTACCTTTGCTGTAGTGGCGCCAATATTCCAGGTTTAGTCTTCTCCTCTCTCCCTCATTCTCACACCGGAGACTACTTCAAGGTCTGGCAAATGTGCAGGTTCTAGTTCCATAGTCTTTAAAATAAAGTGACCATCCTTTCTACTTAGAAGAAGACTTTTGGCTCAGAAATTTGTACAGAAATTAAACTTTTCTAAAATTCTCAGGCACAATTTTAAACACTCACCAAATTGGTACCTTCACATTTTTCTTGTAGTAAACCATAATATATGTTCCTTGGTCTTCTCTGGGAAAAGATTTCTGGGAAGATTTCTGAGAAGAGCACATATCTGACATTTTCTGAAATGAACTTGCTCAGCACCAACATGTACTTTTTCCTTCTTGTTAACGTCCCCATAATTGAGTGGAAGGTAAAATTTATTTTGTTTAAATGTAGAATTTGCTTCAATTTTTCACACACATTTTGTAAGAATGTGCATACTGAGGTTGGTGAGTTGTGAAAGGGGTTAATACTTGTGCTCTTTTTCAGCCTATATTTATTGGAAAGGCCAAGTTGCCAAGTTTCTTTGAAGAATTCAGACAAATGCATCTGAATATTTTCCATCAAATGGGAGGTAGAAGATTGAGCATGAATTTTCTCTTTATAGCACTTCTGGCAAGAGGCTTTGGAATAAAATTTACTTATGCCTTCTCTACCTTGTTTAACCACAACATCTGTTTGTCTCCATTGGCATTTGGCCATTGACCTACTGTCTCCCGTAGAAGACAGCCACCATTCCTTTTAAGACCAAATGCTGATGAGAAACAAGCAGTTCTCAAGTGATCTTAGTCATGGAACTAGTCATAGACCAAAAGCATAGCCTAATTATATTACCCAAATTTATTAAAAAGGGAATTGATTTTATGATTTTCTCTGATTTAGGGGACTGAATTGTTAATCACATTAATTTATTTGGAAAGGAAAAGGTCAAGAGATTTAGACAGGAACACAGGAAAACACACGCTTCTTATTCAATACAGTGTGGGACACGTAGATTTACTTTTTGACCAGAGAAACCATCTTTAAGTTTTCACAAACTTAAGAATGAAAATTTAACTAAAATTAAATATGTATATATGCTAAAAGTAAACATTTTTGAAATAAAACATTATCTCTTCCATTTTTTTAAGAATTATTTTTCTAATATATAACAATAGCTCATACCTTTGCTATAGAATTATTGCTGCTTCTAAAACTGATTTGCAGTTTTAGAACAAGGAAAAGTTCTAGACAGAAAAGGAAAGGTTCAGAAGAGACCAGTGCTTGTGAGGTGTGGTGTCGGAATCTTCCAAAAACAGTTTGGAGCCTGCCAAGCTATACTTTGATCAAGGACTCTCTCAGTGTGGGTACCTCTCACTGGGTTATTGCCTAGTTTTGCTTTGTCCTGGCCAGCCACACTCCGTCCAGTGGAGACAGATCATTTGGTTTCTGCTTTTTCTTTAAGTTTTAGGCTTTATCATTTACTTCATATTGTTTAAACGGCATTATAGCAAAAATAGGCCAGGTCCCCTTAAGAAGCACTGGCTTGGGAACCTAGGTTTATGATGTAAAAACTCATTAATCCTTCATGCCATAATCCTACATTCTTTTAAATTTTGAAAATATTTTTTTCCTTCTGTTTAGTTTTGGTGTTGGCTGTTCCTAAATATTCTAACATCCCCTTGTTTAGATTAAGGCTAGTTTCTAACCTGGTTGGATCTTTGCTCTGGGGTGCTCACTGCATCCCCAACTTTTGAGTCAATAGGGAAAAATAAGGCATGGAGTGGATGGATTTGACCTTAGGCTACCCTTTGCTATGGAAAGGCCCCATCCCCTGAGCTTAGACTGTCAGCTTTGACTATGATCCTTTGCCCCATAAAAGCTTTCATCTCGGCTGGGCCCAGTGCTTTCATCTCAGCACTTTGGGAGGCCAAGGTGGGAGGATCACTTGAGGCCAGAAGTTCAAGATGAGCCTGAACAACACAGTGAGACCTCTGTCTCTACGATCAATTTAAAACTTAGCTGGGCAAGGTGGTGCATTCCTGTAGTCCCAGCTACTTGGGAGGCTGAGGCAGAAGGATTGCTTGAGCCTAGGAATTTGAGGCTGTAGTGAGCTATGATCGCACCATTGCACTCCAGCCCAGGCAACTGGTGAGACCCTGTCAATCCCGCCCCCCCAAAAAACAAACAAAGAAACAAAAAACAAAAACTTTTCATCCCTATAAAAATATCACTGTGTGACTCTGCATGCTGGCCAAAGAGAAATTAGGAAGAAATAAACCTAATTTGCTGCAGAAAAGAATGTTTCAATATAGAGGATTTTTTCCCTCTGTTTAACCTTAATAATTTTTCCTGTAATATTTTCTGGAAAACATCTTAGGAAAGTATGCAGAGTCTTAGTTATATTTATGGTAAAAATCAAATATAGTGAGGTTAAAGGAATTGTCCAGAGGCCCACAACAAATGGAGGAAAGATCCCAGAACTCCACACTCATACTCTTCTGTTCTAGCCATTAGGCTTCTTGGCCTCTCTTTGTTCTATTTGCCAAGGGATGACCAGAGCTGAAAACATCCTCAACCAATTAGTTAAGCTCCCCATCTGGTGATTAGCCTTGTTCTGAGAACATCTTGTGTATTACTACATTTGAGGATCCAAGGAGAGCTTTGTTCACCACTGGGGGCGGCTCTTTCCAAGGAAATGACCTCTGGCTTAGCCAGGAGGAGCAGGGTTAAGCTTTCTTCAGCTGGAAGTTACAGGTTACATATTTAATGTGTTTGGTCACTGTGTGGGGCAAGGGAGAAGGTTATGCATTACAAATTTCCTAAGTGTATTTCTGATCTCATAAATCAAACTTGGTTGCTACTAGATTTAGCCTTATGTAAATCTTAATACTATGTTTTTGCACTTTCAATCTGATTTTAGAAGAGGACTATTACAATATTTTAATTGTTATTAATTGAAAATCCAGGCTATTTCAATCTGATTATGTTTAACTATCTTATCAAAATCAATTTATTACATTGTTTAAAGATCCCCGATTATCTAAATCTGACTATATAAATAAAAAATTAGACAGAAAGCAAAGCATGTACAATATGTTTAGATACTAATCTTTCCTCTCACTTTTTTTTCTTCTTCCTTATTTTGTTTCTTTACTAATTTATCAATTATTGGTTCATGGCCTACAGTGCCCCCAGTGTATAAATCACAATTTTTATCTCATATACAACTCTGTACATTTCCTTTAACTCTGTGATGGCAGATTCCTGGTACTCACGTCACTCCTTCCCTCTTAAGCTCATGGCAGATATCATTAGACAATGACAATACCCCTTCCTACTAAGCTGTGGATTTGGCCTCAGAATCCTTCTCAATATAGTATGCTATGCCTTATCTACCCTACAGAGCTGGCTCATAAGCTTAAACCTGTTTGCTATTCCTGCCCTTTCAACATTCTTTTTTCTTTTCTTTTCTTTTAATTTCAGAATATCACAGTAGTACAAACGTTTTGTTTACATAAGTTCCTTTGTATAGTTTGAGTCAAAGTTGTATGTCCATTACCCAGATAGTGTGCATTCTACACACTAGGTATGAATTTACCCATCCCTTCCACCCCCTCCTATCTGCTTGACTTTTATTGAGTTTTACTTCTATACGTGCACATAAGTGTTGATCAGTTAGTCCCAATTTAATAGAGAGTATGTGTGGTATTTATTTTTCCATTATTGTGATACTTCACTTAGAAGAATGGTCTCCAGTTCCATACAGGTTGTTATGAAAGGTATTAGTTCACCATTTTTTTTATGGCTGAGTAGTACTCCATGGTATACATATACCACATTTTATTAATCCACTCATGTATTGGTGGGCACTTGGATTGATTCCACATCTTTGCGATTGTGAATTGTGCTACAATAAACCTTTGTGTGCAAGTGTCTTTTTGATAAAATGACTTTTTTCCTTTGGGTAAATATCCAATAGTGGGATTTCTGGTTAAAATGGTAAGTCTACTTTTAGTACTTTGAGGTATTTCCATACTATTTTCCATAGAGATTGTACTAGTTTGCAGTCCCATCAACAGTGTGTAAGTGTTTCTTTCTCTCCATATCCATGCAGGAATCTGTTGTTTGGGGACTTTTTGATAAAAGCAAGTCTCACTGGAGTTAGGGGATATCTCAATGGGGTTTTCATTTCCCTGATGATTAGAGATGTTGAGTATTTTTTCCTGTGTTTATTTGCCATTAGTCTATCTTCTTTCGAAAAGTTTCTGTTCATGTCTTTTGGCCCCTTTTAAAGGGGTTGTTTGATTTTTTCTTGCTGATTTGTTTGAGTTCTTTGTAGATTCTGGTTATTAGCCCTGTATTGGATATATAGCATGCAAATATTTTCTCCCATTCTTTAGGTTGTCTGTTTGCTCTTGCGATAGTTTCCTTGGCTGTGCAGAAGCATTTTAATTTGATCACGTCCCATTTATTTATTTTCGTTGTTGCTGTGATAGCTTTTGGGATATTCTTCATACATTCTTTGCCTAAACTAATATCTGTAAGAGTTTTCCAACATTTTCTTCTAGAATTCTTATAGTTTCATGCCTTAGGTTTAAGTCTGTTATCCTTCGTGAATTAATTCTTGTGAATGTTGAGAGGTATGGATCTTGTTTCAGTCTTCTACGTGTGGCTATCCAATTTTCCCAGCACCATTTATTGAATAGGGATTCTTTTCCCAAGTGTATGTTTTGTCTGCTTTGTCAAAGATCAGGTGGCTATATGAGGAGGGTTTTATATTTGGGTTCTTTGTTCTGCTCCATGCATCTAGATCTCTGTTCTTGTGCCAGTACCATGCTGTCTTGGTTACTATAGCCTTGTAGTGTGACTTGAAGTCTGGTAAATTGATGCTTCCTGATTTGTTCTTTTTGTTAAGGTTGCTTTGGCTATATGGGGTCTTCTCTGGTTCCATACAAATCATAGAATTATTTTTTCTAGGTCTATAAAAAATGACATTGGTATTTTAATAAGGATTGCATTGAATCTGTAAATCACTTTGGGTAGTATAGACATTTTAACAATGTTAATTCTGCTAATCCGTGAGCATGATATGTTCTTCCATTTGTTTACATCCTCTGTAATTTCCTCCCTCAGTGTTTTGTAGTTCTTCCTGCAGAGGTGTTTCACCTCCTTAGTTAGATACAGTCCTAGGTATTTTATTTACTTTGTTGCTATTGTGACGGGTATTGAGTCTCTGAATGATGTGTACATGCACACACAATGGGATATTATTTAGCCTTAAAAAAGGAAATTCTATCATTTGTGGCAAGGTGGATGAACCTAGAGAACATTAAGTGAAATAAACCAGACACAGAAAAACAAATACTGCATCATCTCACTTATATGTGGAATCTAAAACAGTCAAATTCATATAAGAGAGTAGGGTGACAGGTGCCAGAAATTAGGGGGGAGTAAAAGTTAGAAATGTGGGTCAAAGGGTACAAAGTTTTCATTATGCAAGATGATTGAGTTCAGAAGATGTAATATACTGCTATGTGACTATAGTTAAGAATACTGTATCGTACCTTTGAAATTTCCTAAGAGAGTAGGTCTTGAGTACTTTCATCACACACACAAAAAGAAATTGTTCACTCTGTGAGATGGTGGATATGTTAACTAGCTTGATTGTTCACTCTGTGAGATGGTGGATATGTTAACTAGCTTGATCGTGATGATTATTTCACAGAGCATATATGTCAAAACATCAAGTTGTATAATTTAAATACATACAATTTTTGTTTGTCAATTATACCTCAATAAATGTGGGGAACAAAAAAGGCTATAGTATAATGAATTTAACAAAATAATTTTATAGTATAAATTGAAGTAACAACTATCGATGTGTAAAAACTTGCTATTTTTACTGACTAGGCATAAGAATTTTAGATTAAAATGCTTACATATGTACTTTTAATAGAAAAATAAAATTTAACTTTTTTCAGTTTTGATATAAAACCTTTACAACAGAAATTGCAATTTCAAATTTTAATCCTGATTTTGCTCAGAAGAATTTGACTTGAAGTATTTTAAAGAAGAAAATTTTAAACATTGTATCTCAACTTAATTTTAAAATTGAATAAATCACCTCCTTTAATGTAAATTCCCTTTATTAGTAGAAGTTTTAATATAAATGTTAAAAAATAATCATAATTATTAAAAAATATTTTAATATATGAAATATGCATTGCAGTTTAATTTCATAACTTCTTAGTATAGAAAATTATAAACATTATTTAATTGATTTTAGAAATTTAATAATCTGTATGAGCACCTTTTTAAAGCAAGAAATGTCTAATTCTATTCTTAGGAAGTTCCTAGTATTTACTGCACAAATTTCCAGAACTATTTCCTTAACATAATTTATTTTTCATAGAATTAGTATTAAAACCAGAATTATTATTTATGATCATATACTTGCCATGAAATAATTCACAAAAAATATGTAATATTTATAATAAGATAATGATAGAGGAAAATTATTTTATACTTTTATACATTTAAAAATTGCAAACTATGCACCATTTCTAATGAAAGGTGATTAATATATGTATTAATATGTGTGCAAAGGGATATCAAAAATTCTGAGGATATATGGAGGAAAACTCTTTTCCAGCCATTTTCCCTGAAACTAATTTCTGGTAAAATAACTATTAAAATTTTTTATTGCCAAAAATTTGATTTGCTTTTTGGAAATTAAAAGGAATGGGGTGTGGTTGAGTGGGGATTTGGATGTTTAGACAACATGAATCTTTAATAAAGATGAGCAAAGGCCTTGAAACGATGCCATCTTTTTTTCTTTTTTTGCTCTTTATTTCTCCCTCTGACCAACAGATGCATCCCATATTCCACTAACAGTAAACCTGCTTAAAGTTTACGGTCACAGTAACTAACACTTTGTTGTCAGCTATGCAACAATGGACATTTCTTTACAATGAAATTTTGAAATCTTGAAAATAATTATCAGGTCTTTGATATGGTCTTTTGAAGAGAAATTTAGCTTTCTCTTACATGATTGCTAAGGTCATACTTACATTGTATGAGATATTTTGCCTTCCTCAGTGGATGGACATTAATTAGAATTGTGGCATTTTATGTATTAGCCAAAGAAATTACTGTTACTGGTGACTTACTAGATTTGTTTCTGAACAGCCTCTGGAATAGGCTTGACTTTCTGGAGATGCTTGGGACTTTCAGAAAATAGGTAGTCAGGAAAATGACTTGCTACACATAGGATGTCAATGAATTAATGGTGTTCTGATGTGAGGTCAGTTTGGCCTCGTCCTCACTGCCTTGTACACACGACCTACCCAGGGAGAAAGCCTGGGAGACCATTTCCCAGATTCCCTTACCAAAGTGTTTCATATTAGATTCTGCGGATAGGAAGCAGTAGGACCCAATTTGGAAGTTGGAAAAGGAGAAACCGTTGTCTTCTGGCAGCAATTATGGGGATGTGGGGGCTACACTGTGATTTGAGCATTTCTTAATTTCATGAACTCTCTCAGCAGTTTCTCTTCCTTTTGCTCTCCTAGCCCTTCCCATGGTTGTATGACCCCCTAATTCCCTGAATTAAACCCTTTTCTACTTTATACTTATAGATTTTATTTTTTCCTGGTAAAATCCTGAATGGTAACCCCAAAACTGTAATAAAATCAGGGATTGTTTCAACAAATGCAATCAGAATTTGGCTAAAATGTCCCTAGCAGACTACGTGATAAGGAGATTGCATAATACATGTTCCTTTCCCCTCTCCATCGTCTTTGGTTGTGCTCCCCTAAAAGCACACTTGGAGACGAGAATTTTAGAAGAGGGAGTTTATTTGGATCATACTTCCGGAAAGCACTGATAGGGAAAGCAGGTAGTAATATAGGAAAAAAAAAGAAAATAATACAGGGTAACCATGTTACCTTGGTGGGCTATTACCTGTTCCAGTTTGTTGTATTGTTTGTAACCAGCGTAATCCTAACTGATCTCCTGGGGCAGTATGAACAAAGGTGTGTTTCTTGGAATTAGAATACGCAGCCTAATCTGACGGCAGTAGGGAGGGGAGCCGCAGCAGATGGCGGAGAGCCCTGAGTTCTAAGGAGCTGGAGTTTGCCAGCCATTGGGCAGAATGTTGAGAGAGACAAAGTGGAGCACATGAAAGGACTGATCACATTTACCCACTGAAAGAGTGTTTAGAATTTGAAACATAGCAGTTTTGTTTTTTTTTTATTACCACTGTCCAAATGCAGAAGTGGTCAGTATTAGGAAAGCTGACAAGTTTAAGTGAATGAACATAGCAACAGAAAAGGCTTGATATTTTCATGAAGACCTGAAAGCGGAGTGGCTATAGAAAGATGTAGACCCTGGCCCCATGCTTGATGACAGCTGCGGAGTGTGCTCAATGATTGAAAAAGAAGGCTTTTATTGTCATTCTCTCAGATCCAAGTGGACCTGGATGGAGACCTAAACAGTAAAGCTTTCCATACCAGACTAGTGTGACCGGGCTATTGGTTAATGGCTGCTGTCTTTTCTTTCTGTTTTTATTTTTTTTAAATCTTCCTTTGTATAAACTCTTACGTAGTATCTGTATTTTTTGGCATGTTGGCTAGCTGTCACATTTGGTTAATCCAGCATATTCCCCAGTGGACTTACTGGGAAAAAGTGCTGATTTTTGAAAGTTTTTCCTACTTTTTCCAAAGGATTTCAAGTAAGTTCCACACTTTCTTTTTTTTCTAACTAGTGACTGTTGATTCTATTAAAGACAAACAAACAATACAGTAAAAGATAGTGATTTGATCTCATATAAGGATAAATGAGACACAAAACACAACAGCCCAGGAGTCCCCAAAAGGACAGGGAACTTGCATAGAAGCAAGAAGCATAGCCTTGCACTAGTCCTGAGCCTCTCTTGGATTTCTTGTGCTGACACGGAGCAGAGCGGTGGGGACGTGGGTCCTGGAGGAACTGACCATTCTGGAATAATGGCAAGGAAGAAGTAAATATCTATTTCTGGATAAAATTTGAATGGCTTTGCTCTGAATTTTGATGACAGTTTGACTATTGCAATCTATCATGAAAATTCGTGAAATGGAGTTGTCAAGGATTTGAAGAATAAAACAACCTTCACTGTTTGAGCATTTGATTAGGTTTTAAATATTTGGGATCTGAAAGGCAAAACTAAATATAAATTTTCATATGCTATCACTAAGGGCTACCCTTTTATTTAATAAATTTTGCCAAGAAATTAACTTTTTTTTGTTCATTCTTCTCCTGTAAGAGAAGTGGAAGGAGCAGAAATACATGCTGTTGATACCAACAAACTCTCCTAAAAGTTTACAAATATAATGTTAATCTTCTCGATAATGGTATAAATTGTGGGGTTTTTGGTCCCAGCTTTATAAAAGAGGACCATGAGGCTTAGAGAATTTCTTTAGAAACTTGAGTAACATCATGCAACTAAAATGTGGTAGAATTAGAATCCAGGTTTATGTCACTAATTGATTCATCCAAAAATGTTTATTTACTATATGCTAGCCCTTATGTTAGATGTTGTTTTAGTTTGCTAGGGCTTCCATAGCAAAGTACCACAGACTGTGCACTTTAAACAAACAGAAGCATATTTTCTCACAATTCTGGAGGCTAGAAGTCTGAGATCAAGGTGTCAGCAGGTTTGCTTCTTCTGAGGCTTGCAGATGGCCGCCTTCTTGCTATGTCTTCACATGGTGTTGCCTGTGTGTGTGCATGTCTATGTCCTAATCTCCCCTTCATGTAAGGACACCAGTTATATTAAATTGAACCTATCTTAATGACTTTATTTTAACTTAATTGCCTTTTTAAAGACACTATCTCCAAATGTAGTCACATTCCGAGATACATGAACATATGAATTTTGGGGGGCACACAGTTCAGCCCATGACAGATGTTATGGACCTAAGGTTGCACAGAAGCCAGATATTGTTCCTGCCTTCAGGGAATTTACAGTGTAATTAGGGAGACTAGCATTAAGGAAAGGATCTCACCCATGGGGACAGGGAAAACTTTCTTGAGGAAGTAACAACTGAGTTAAATTGGACAAAGAAAAAGGCAGTCAAGTCTGGTCCAGGTAGATGCACCAACTTGTTCAGGGATTGCCCTGTGTGGAGGAGCTTAGGGACTTTAAGGTTAGAGGAGAGAGGAAGCTTGTAGGCTTTTGGTCTTTTGGTCTTTCGGTCTTTATCCCAAGAGTAATTAGAAGCGACAGAAAGTTTCAAAGTTGATTTGTGTTTTGAAAAGAGTATTCTTTCTGCTTATAAAACACATCGCTGATTGACCACATTTTCCATTTACTTTTCAACTGGTTATACTATCATGCACACTCAGAAAAAAAGTTAGCTTACCTTTTTAGCCCTCTCGATATTTATCGTTTTTCTAGCTTTAAGTTTGTAGGAAATAAAAAAAAATGAATTATAGAATTTCTCCTCAACCTTTGAAAGGGAGATTCCATAATTCAGACGATTGGGAAAAAAAGACAAAGTACTAACAACCCTGATGTTAATCAAGATCTGTCTTACAGTTAAATCTTTCTTTGGTATTTCCTGTCTGGCTCCGCAAAGTTATCAGGCATTTGGACCTATTCTTTATGTGGTGAACATTACCAACTTCCTTTAGTCCCAGTGGGATTTATGTGCTTGCACCAAAGAGGAAAAAAACAATTTCTGAAAGGCTAATTACAAAAATAGTGAAGTATATCTACAGTAGTTGAATGTTTAAATAACTAAAAGCTTCAAAATGGTACAATCTGAGATTCTGAGTATGAAATTGAGTGCAAATGATTTAAAGAAAATGAAGTGGTTTCCATTCACTTCTGAAAAAAGAAATTGGTGAAGCTTTCCATTTAAATGTTTAGTTTCTTTTTTAATTTTAAATAGTTTATGAGTAAACTATTTTTATTTTATTAGATAATATTTGTATCATTAACATTGAATGTGTTTTTTTAAAAAATGAAATCTCTCTTCACCTTCAGAAGAGACACAATACTGAAATGATGTAGAAACCAGTTAACCTTAAGTTCAAATGGAGACCAGTATATTAATTTTTGAATTATAGAATTCCTAGCAAAGAGGGAGGAGATTGTAGCTATGGAAACACCCACTCCAAATATATGATAAATAGAAAGGTACAGTAAATATCAGCAGTAACAAGCTTATGAATTATTAATTATGTAGTTTTATAATAAAGTTTCCCTTGTTTTCTAGGAGTAGAAAGAAATATGTTAAAGT